>BMAW01097434.1:880633-982840 GCA_019974015.1 Nephila pilipes
TATATATATATATATATATATATATATATATATATATATATTTATATTTATATTTATGCATGTATATTCTTGTTCTCAATATTTCATGATTAAATTAACAAAGAGTCATTGTCTATTAAGATAAGTGGCTTTGGTAGCCTAGTGATCATGCCCCCGGATTCTCGGCGGGCAGTTTTCGTTGAGTCATGAGTTCGAGTCTTGATGGCACTAAAGACCCACCATGTATCCGGGGCTGATGCATGTTAAATTTGTCGAGGCCCAACATCCTCCCATTGGCATGGTGTGGCAGTTAGAAGAGAGGGTGCTTGCTCAGATGTCGTACTCGTCTCTTGATCGAGGCTCAAAATTACGTGGTTCGTCGTTAATAGCCCTCATGTAGCTTCTAGTGCAACGTTAATAAAACCAATCTAACCCATTAAGATAAAATCACAGTTTACACTACATATGTTATCAAGTTAGAAGAAGTCATAGGTTTTTTGAGAAAAAAGCTTCTTTATTTTTTTATAATTCTTTTTTTGTTATTAAAAATAAAGTTAGTTTAATTATTTTTATGTATACCTCCGAACTCAGATTTAGATTTAACGTTTTGGTATACAGTCACGCTCACGGAAAAGCAAAATTTAATTGTTATTTCAGTGAAGTAGTTAAATTTATAAACCAACCAGATGATAATTTTCTAGCCTTGCCTTTTTTATATTTAATTTAAAGAAGGTACTGATATATACTTGCTTTGCTCCTCACATGCTTAACATTCTAAATCAAATAAATGTAAAAGAAATATTTGCCTTTTTAAAATGGTTGTTTAGAAAAAGTATTTTAAACTTTTGCTAGTGATGTCACTCTAGCTCACTTTCTAAATTTAACTACAAGTTTTCACCTAAATATTCATTCTTAAGATATTCTAAAGAATCATTACTAATGCTTTTATATTTATGTATTCTGTATGGGTTGCTACATGCTTCAAAAGAGTTTGACTACAACAATTTCAAAAGTGATAATTTTTTTTTAAAAAAAACAAATAAAATATGAGATGATTTAATGTATATTCCTTATCGAACTTTCATAGAGAAATACTAGCTCCATAGCAAGCAGGTTTTTTTTGTTACGCGAAACAGAAACTCCCTGCCTCTATAACTCTTTATTCTAGCGAAATAGAGCCTTTGCCTCAAAAAAAGAGGTCGCTTTGAATAACTTCCTACCCATTATAGCTTTTGGTGGAAGGGACCCTGAGGCATTCGAAACCAAATGGTTCAGTTACAGGGTGGGTCATCGAATTGGACAGAAACCCGAGAACATCAATCTTTGAGAGAACAGTGCGAGAGGCACTTTAACACCCTCCCCCCATTCCATCTATGAAGACTCATTCGCAATAAAGCTCAATACTTTAAGCAAGGTAGCACTTCAAAAAGAGGGGTGAGGCAAACGCAGGAGAGGCGAAATCGATCTCTAAATCAACGCTTACGCATGTTTAGAAGACTTGGCGCCCACCAATTTCCCGTAATGGCTGAACTAGTAATGCCTATATTACAGTCTCAAATCCTGAATATACATGGGCTTTTAATCATTCTACAGACATGGTGTTCAAATCCAAATGTTCTTGCTTCAGCCTGCTCTCTAACAAATGAACATGTCACTGATGGAGTGTGAATCTAGTTTGCATTGTAAAATCAACTTTTTGTGGTTCAGGTGGCACATGTACCTAAACATGGTGAACTTAATAGTATGATTATACTTTTCAGTGACACACCTTGAAAGCTCTAGTACCATATAAAATGACAATATGATTACAGATTAATTGATCATGTCCAATAGGAGAATTTATTGTTTGATAGTTTGAAAGAATAAATAAAATTTCAAAAATTATATAGGGAATAGTTTGAAACTGAACCGATTGAGTCGATTGTTCAAACGATTTAAAAAAGCTTAGTAATTAATTTCTAGTGTCTAGAAAAAGATTAATGATGAGCTTGTAATTTTTCCAAAATTTTCAAAAACGATTTTTTTTTAAATAATATAATGTGCTTATGAAATATTTTTAAGACTTTTCTTTCTTTTAAAATTTTTTTTAAAATATTTCCAAGGATTTTTAGTATATTGCATTTTTTCTGTTTCTTTTTAAGTAATATATGGGTATTCTATTCCTTTTAGAAAAGAGAATAGCTCAATATATTGGTAAGAAAATAAAATAAGAATTAATTTTAATTTAGAGACGTATTTGTAAGAACTGAAGAAATATATATATGAAAGTTAGTTTTATTATCAATTTTCTAAGCGGGGTAGGATAAAGAGAATAATCAAAATCAACATATATCACACAAAGTTAAATTTTAATTAATTGGAAAAATAAATCAATTTTTTTTAATTGTTTTAACGTTGTTAAGTCCTATTAACTCTCAATTCAAATTTAATTAAGCTGATTTTTAACTATAAGCATAGAGGAATTTAAAGATTTCAAAAATAAATGCGATTTAATCATTTAAATTACAATAACTGTAATTATTATTTTAAAATTATTAATTGAATATTAAAGAAAAAATTGTGATATCATTATTTGGAGGATATTTATTTGCTTGTTAGTGGAATAAGTTTAAAATTGATTCTGATTGCTTATAAGTTTGTAAAACATTTACTTTAAGCAAATAGAATAGATTTTGAGGTTAGAATAAAAAAATTAAATAAACAGTGAGAAAATGAATGTAAACTCAAATTCGAAAAAAGAAAAGTTGAAGTGTCTGGAAAGAAATATTGATTTTCCCACTTTTCTCAGAAATATAAAACAACACGAATCTTTGGATCTACATTGATTGACAGTAAGAGCAATAACTGATTTATTGCGAAATGCGTGTTTTTGAAGTGCCTAAGTAAAAATGAAACATTTCTTTAATAGATGTTCGTAAACTTACAGAAGCTTTGATGTGCTGTTATTCTTCAAGATGGCAGAGAATACAGACATGAAAGTGAAATAGAAAGTTTTTTTAAAAGATTTATTCATTCAATCTTGACTTTTCTTCTGAACAGGAATTTTCGCAGTTTCTTCAAGTGTATTTTAAAAATACTCGTCTTAAACTACTTCATTTAAATTCAGTGCTCGAATTTTCATTGCTCAGAATAGGAACTTGATGTTCCGAATACTATAGATTTATAACGTATGTTTTTAAAGTTATTCTTAGCGGGAATAAACAAGATAGAAACATCTCTGATCAAAATATTGAGTACCATTTTCCCTTAAATGTCGGTCATTTTAATTACATTACAATTTGAAATTGATCATAGTGCACTGGGAAGAATGAAATTTTAAAAGTCATGTATTCAAAGACTTACAGAAAGTGCTTTCTATAAATAAAACAAATAAAAAGTTCCCCAAAAGAATTTCATTTCCAGGAACAAAAAAAAAAAATGCTTTTTTAGCAAAAGATATTTTTTACATGTTTACTTTTACATCCATAGAATTTTCTGCAAAATATATATTACGATCCCTAACTTTTTACTACTGTCTAAGGAAATTCCTTTTTCATATTTTCGCTTTTGTATATGCTTATTTCTTACTCATAAGATTGTTTTTACAAATTGGAAACTTTCGAATAAATGCGTTTCTTTTTTGTTTTTATTTGAAATCTATTTCACTTCTGAACATTTTTCACATAAAGGAAAGTTAAGTACTTGTGTAATTAATCACAAAATATAAATCCTCCAAAGATGCTTTCAAGAAGTAAAATATGTACGTAAAACTACGTGTCAAATCAATTACACTCAATAATTTAATGTATATTTTTATATAACCTAATGGCTGTATCCTAACCTTATTGACAAAATGCTAATGAACAAAATATTGTGTGAAATAAGTTTAAGGACTTTAAAATATTCAAATTTTACTCCTTTTTTAAAACTAATATTTGGAAGAGAATGATTGGATTAAATTTATTTTCTTCTAATAAATAGAAGTGAATATTTTCCTATTTGAGGCTATTAGGAAAAAATTGCTGTAATAATTATTTAAACTGTACTTACGAGAAAAATACCAAAACCCTTGTTTTCTCTTGTGAAATGTAAATATGTATTTACATTATTGACATTATTAATCGACAGTAATGGATTTCTAAGTAATGGGTTTGTGTACAGTAGTTACAGAAGATTAATTTGCTTCTGTAGATAATAATTGTAACATTAAAAATTTAGGAAAATTTTGAAAATGAGAAGTAGATATGACATACTTTCACATATTTTTCATTTCTTTTACATATTCTTAAGTACTTATACATTGAAAGATAATTTTCTGGTCTAAGTTTAAGCAAATTATATCCACTTCATTCTGTATAAAGTACTTATATTTAAAGAGAGGAAAATAAACAATCGCTAACGATTTACCTTATAACATTCGTAGGAATATGAATCTGGTTATTTCACAGACGTAAATTACAATAATTCGGAAGCCCATATTAAACAAAAAAAAATATTTGTTAAGTTTACATACATGCTGAAATTGTGTCTTCAAATTACTAATTAAAGCTCACTGGAAAAAGATTTTGCATCTTTATTGATAAATCTATACTTACATCACCTGTTGTATCGTATGGAAGTTCGTTTTCATCATTCACAATTATTCGCTTTCCAAATTTTCATAGTTAATGCTTTAATGGAACAATTAGAGCACTATGAGTTTAATTATTCAATTTCTCCTAGTGTACTTTCTATGACAGTTGATTGTCAGTGGGAGAAGTTCAGAAATCGATATTTTAAGTCATTCAAATCCCTCCAAATCTATGCATGTGGCATTATGAAATTAACTGAGATGTCAGTAAGTGGTAATAAATTGTATGTCAATTTCTCGGTGGGACAACTCTCGCATATAATTATTGTTTCAGCAGAATAACTTAATGATTCTTCTTCGTAAATTCAAATTTTAGTGCAAATTCTTATCTAATATAGATTAAATGATGTTCTGGTGTATGTGATACCAATACCAATGTAGGATTATTTCTCTTTATGTATCATCGGAATTTTTAGGGGGAATTCAAAATTATTTTCAATGTTACTTCGAGAAATTTTGTAAGTTTCACAATACATACTGCTTATAAACAATAATTTTATTCATTAGATTCTGTAAAAATTAAATTCAAACAAGATATAATATTCAACTCAGGAAAAAGAAAGAACTGTAAAAATTACAATTTTTTGAGTATGATATAATTCTCCTTTTTGACACAAAATCCAGATAATATTGAATCTTTTATACTGCACAACTTGAAAATCATATATCATATGTAATTATTACATTAAATTCATTACAGTTACAATATTATTGAAATACAATTTTATACTAAAAGTTTACAAAACTGAAATCCCCATTCATTCGTAATTATGACGTAATTTATTTTAATTCTAATACCCTGACTAATGGTTTGATATTTCAAAATACTTGTAGAAAAATGAAGTTTATTTAACTTGCATCATTAATGTTCTGATTAAGGCAGGGAGGAATGCAGTTTGAAAAGCAACAATTATTAAAATTTTGACAACTGGAAATTTTTTTTATTCCTTCCTTTTTTATTTTAACGGTATTTGATGATATAATTATCTTTTGCTCACAAATAACTGTTTATTTTAAATGAATAAATACTATTACTATGATCTCTAAATATTCTTATGGCAAATTCGGAAAATACTCCTGTTTCGGCTCAATTATATGCCAACAAAATAAGCAAAATTCGGAAAAAAGTACTTTTGTCAATTTTTATTTTTGAACAGAAGTTGGATAAATCTCTCGAAAATTTAATTTATTTCACCAAAAAGAAATATTTTATTTTCGTAAGTTTTCCAAACGTATTTGCATTATATTCATTTTACGATAACGTTACAAGACCGATTGTTAAATCGTTGTTGTATAAAGACATCATGTTGTTTTATTTTATAAAAAAATATCGATATCAAGATAATCATAGTTGTAACGTAACGTAAAAGAGCTGCAATAAAGTTAATAGAGCCCTTTTTTTTATTGTTGAGAAAGCTATTTTATTGCAATGAGTTTTTTTTTTTAACTTTTTAAGAATATTTAAATGGGTTTAGTATTATAATGATATTGTTTCGAAAAAGGTCGATATAAGTTCTTGTGTAATCAAGTGTTTTAAAAATGGGTTTTGAAAGTACGAAATATTCTAACAATTGAATAACTGGAAATAAAATACTAATTCATTTTAAATATCTCTTTGCAAATTTATTGATTTATAGAATGGAAAATGTTTTAAAAGATTTTTCATATTTAAAAAGTATTTCGTAATATACAATACGATGAAGTATTTTTACATGTATTCCGAATATATATACCTGTTATATTGAAAACTTGTCTAATATCTAGTGCTACGAATTATCAGATACGCAAATAAATTTATTATCTACTCTTTTAAACTTTGTTATACATGGAAATTGTGAGTGTTTCATTATACTGCAATTTTTTAGATGTTCATAATTTTTTTATTGTTGAAATAACAGAAATAGTTCAGTTAAATTTCTATGGAAAGCAAAATTTTGATACACATCATTTTAAAGCTTCATTTAAGCCATCTTTAAAATGATATGATGAATTCCTTTTTAATACCCTTATTAATTAAATATTTGAAAAAAAAATGTGTTTATGAAAATGGTTGAAAAAGAGAAAGAAAGAACTGATTAAAATTTAAAGAAAGCTAATAATAGTATGAATTTAAAATGATGAGTTTATTCTTTAAAAATGTTATGCAATAAACTTGAATGAATTAATAAATATATGAAATGATATTAAAATAGAAATGAAGAAAATTGTTTTTGTCATTTTATAATTTTTTTTTTTGTAAAATAATTTTTTTTTTGTAAAATAATTTTTTTAGTTTCGGAAAATAGTTGAAATAGTATCATGTCCGAAAATTTCTTTTACATGTCTCAGGGATACATTGGATAATAATTATATGTTTAATAATATACACAATTACAACAATTAATTTTCATTAAGATGATTTCTTAATTTTCAGAATTTAGCCATTATTAAGAAAAACGTAAATCATTAAGTATGGGGATATATTTCGAAATTTTTTTTGTCAGATACATTACTTACTACTACTTATGGAACTATGTTTAGCACATAAAATGTTTGGTAAATGAAATTTTCTATAAAAAATAATTTTTAAAGATTTCTTCGTATATCTGTGTGAGATAATTTTTTTTGGAAGTCCCAAGTTCAATTCCAATTCACGTAATTCACAGAGGGCCAGTAAAACAACTATAGAGAATGTTTTATATTTTATATTATCCTAACATTCTTTAAGTAGACAAATTTAAAGTATTAACTACAATGTATGCTATTTGAGTAACATATTCCGAAACCAATGCTTATTATTTTGGTGATTAGAAAGAGTCATTCTTTATTGATAATTTTAACAAAACTAGTTACAGGATTTGAAGACCAAAAAAAAAAAAAAAAAAAAAAAAAAAAAAGGATATGTAGAAGTTTTCCTTCCTTAAATTCGAACTTTAGTTAAGGTGATAAAAATAACTCATTAATAAAAAAAATACATGTCTCTAATTAGATATTTTTGTTGCATTGACCTCAGTTGGAGGAATGTATTTGCAACTTTTAAGAAATCAGAATGGTGGTGGTAACATAACCAGAATCGATCAATTTCTTTCAATTATGCGCGGTTACAAATTAGCAATACCGAATAAACTATTCAAAAAACTTAAAGTGGAAGTAGCTTGAAATGAAGAGCTTTTAATAAAGCAAATTTGGGAAGTTTTCAAAGGCGAATGAAGAGCTCGTTAAAAAATAGTCAAAGCATAACTCAATGCCATCATTAGTCAAGAGAATAATGCGGATAGGCAGGATTTCTGCATCTTTGTCGGTCTCTGAGACTGTTCTAACTTAGGAATATTTTAATTGGGGGTCTTTTTTAGTTTTATAGTGGTATTTCATTTATTTTTTAATTCTATAGGAGTACATCATAGAATTTTTTTGCTTGAAATATGAAAGGCTAAAAGCTTAAAATAACTCTGAGAAAAGTGATAGTGTTATATTTAATTTCTGGTTTATTTATGGAGTGTCTTACTTGTACAAGAAATAAATGTTATGATGAAGAGTGTTATGCTTTTTACTTAAATTGTCGTTTGTCATCATTGATCTTATAAATGTCTTTGTACGTTGGTTGAGACGGAAAAGAAGAAATTAAAGTAGCCTGTTTAGTCAAAAATTTGATATCGCACTCTTATTCTCATTTTAAATAAGTTACGGTCAACGGATTACATGTTAAATTTATCAACAATTTATCAAAACATGTATTTAAGTTCATGTTACCCAAGTACTGATAAATATTAAAACTAAGCGAGATTTTAAAAGTAAAAAAAAATATGAGTAATTTAAATTTGTTTCAACTATTTTATCATTACAGCTACATTGATTGTTTTATTAATAATTAAATTTGGGATATTATTCTTTTACTAGTTGAAAGTTAAATTAAAATAAATTTTTGAAATATTATTTGCTTATAAGTGAATAGCAGAATTCAAAAATTATACCGTATTATTGAAAGGTGCTTATTAAATTAAAATTAATTACAGAAAACGTAAAAAATAAAAATAGTGTAAATAAATATTGGATATGACAATTATTAAATATGACACAGCCATTATAGGAAATATACTTTAATCAATAAATATTAGGAATGAAAATATTCATTCATTTAAGTATACACTGCGGTGAAAGAGATTAATTTCTGGAAATAACTTGAATATTTATTTTTGAATTCTCACAAACGCCTCTCTACATAAACTTAACAGAAGTGAATCTCATTTAAACTATACCAATATATTTATGAAATAAATTATTTTTCGATTGTATAATTTCTCCATCTCATTTACCGATATTATTTCCAATAACGAACTTTTAATTATAAATAAAATATACAGGTAAACAGCTTTTAAAAATAAAAAATAGATGCTAATTAATCATTTTCAGATGGAATCTCATAAATTTTTAAGAAGTAATTAATAGAAATCATGAGGTATATTTCTCAATGAGAATGGTTTTCAGCTCATTAAAACTAAATATTTTTAGGAATATAATTAAAAAGCAAATCTTACGTAACATTACTTTCAACTAAAACACAGGATATTTACATTAACTTGAATAAGTTTAAAGAAATTTGTTTTAAAGAAGAATTTCTTTTGAATTTAATAAAAGTATTTTAAATTATAATAATTATAAAGTTTAATTATTTTTAAAAAGAAAATAATAATTATAAAAATTAAATAATTGAGAAATTTTTTTTGTTTTAAACTTTTTCTACTCTTTCTTCCCATTTTGTTTTAAAGTCCTTAAAATTCTTCTGCATGAGTAGTTTTTCTCTCTGATAGGAGACATTGCTACATTTAAGGTGATAGCTTGAGCGGGAAATCTTGTTTTGTAAGCGTTACTTTAATGAAACGTTGTTGCTGCTATGCATGTGTTTCAAGTACGTTTTTATAATTTTTATTAATTTAGGTGATTTATTTTTTTGACTGTTCTCTCTCTGTTTTTATTAGATACAGGTTGATTTATCTTCATATATATATATATATATACAGTGGCGCTAAATTTGAGTATACATCTCCTTTTTTCGACATTAAAAATATAAAAATATAAAATTAACTATATATATTTATATAAAATTAATATATATCTAAGTAATGAAATACATTTTAAGAAATGTACTAGACGTGGAAACAAGTATGTAACCCGTTTAATGAATTAATTATCATAATTTTTAAGCAGAAACTACAACATATTAAGTCACAAAATTGAGTTTAGACCTGGCATAAATTTTAAATGAAAACATAAAAAAACAAACAAATATTTGGTTGCACATCCTTTCGAATTAATGACGGCTTCCAGACGGCGGGGAATCGATTTAACCAGATTTGGGGGTGTTTCACTTGTGTTTTAAATTCTTTTCTTGATTGACTCTTTTAAAACACAGTTTTTAAACGGTCTTTACTCGTGATATGGTTTTCACAAATTTTTCCATAAATTTTCAATAATGTTGAGATCAGGTGATTATGGTAGAGTGTTCAACTGTGTTCTACAGTTGTACAACAGCCCCAATTGAACAAATTTAGCTGCATGTTTAGGATCCCTATAGTGTTAAAAATGACACTTGATCCTAAATCCAAATTTTCAGCACTTTGCTTTAAATTATTTTTCAAAATGTTCAAGTATTGAATTTTGTCCATGATCCCACCTATAAACACTAAATTTCCCACACCATACGAGTACAGAGCCACCCCCATACTTGACAGAAGGAATAGTGTTTTTAAGAAGCAACTCATTGTTAAGATTATGCCAAACGTAGTATCACCAATCATTTCCAAAAACATTAAATTTACTCTCATCACTAAATATTACTTGATTCCAGAAGTCTGGAGACCTTGAAATATAATTTTCAGCAAATAAGAGCCTTTTCTTCTGGCTTCGTTGAGAAATAAAATGTTTTCTCCTGGCCACACGACCATTAAAGCCTGTTTTCCTGAGTAATCTTCTAATTGTTTAAGCAGAAACAGGTCTTTGTAACGTAGAAGAAGTGGTTGCAGCAATTTTTGGAGCACTCACCTTTGGAGTTTAGATCACTTTTCGTAGGATCCTCCTACTTGTTGCGTCATCCAGAATCTCTTTTCGTTCTCTTCCTGCAATATTTTTAACGTGTTTCAACTCTTTTTACTTTTAGATGATTTTTGAACACATCCTTGACTTTGCTGATTTACTTTTGCGTTTTTTCTAAAAGATTTACCTTCTTCAGCCATTTTAATGACCAGCTCTCTAACTTGAGCTGCAGTTTCCGTTTTGGAACCCATTTCGAAGATTAAAAATTAATACTGCAAAAAGAAACTTATACATTAGGATCTAAATCTAATGTCAGTATTAAACGTGAAACTTTAGTAAAATAGTAGTAGTTAATTGATCGGGTTGTGGTCATTTTCTACAAAGTGTATACTTAATTTTGTGACATCAATTCGTGTCACATTACTTAGGGAATGCAAATTATTTTATTATTATATTTACTCCATGCTTACTTTTTGGATAAATATCTTATTTAAGAAGTAATTTATTATTCCCTTTTAAAACAAACCTTTACATAAAACGTTTTACAATATGTTTGTATTTTCAAGGTAAAGAAAGAGAGGCGTATACTCAATTTTGGGAGCCAATATATATATATATATATATATATATATATATATATATATATATATAAATTTCTTCTTTTAAAGTATGTTTTTTCTGCATGTTGTTTTTTGCATTTAAAAAATTTCTATGTTAGTTTTTAACATTTTTTTTGTTTGGATTGTTGAGCCTGTAAAAAAACATACGGCTAACCAGTTAACTTATCAAAAGCCAGATTCCAAATTTGTAAACGTTATATTTCATTTTTTTTTTATTTCCATCGTTTTTATTGTTTTTCATGCATTGGTTTGTACTTATTCATTCATGATTTGAATTTTAACTTTTTATTTTTATTTGCTTAACATTCTTTCAGGTATTCGATCACTTTCTTTATTTCTTTATTTTTTTCTTTTTCATTTGCTCTCGGTTTGTAGGATAAATTTTTTTTATTTTTCTGTATATATATAGGTGTATTTATTAGCACTGAAAGTAATCATGTTAAACTAAACTTGGAAAATATTAAGCATTTTTGTCTTTTAAAACCTTTATTTCTTTCAAATTTTATTTAATTTTTGAAGAACCTTAATTTGTTTTTAAAATTTCTACTTAAAATTTCTTAGTTTCTAAAGAACCTTAATTTTTATTTAATTCTTTTTAATTTCTCATGAACCTTAATTTTTACTGAATTTTTATTAATATCTCATGAACCTTAATTTTTACTGAATTTTTATTAATTTCTCATGAACCGTAATCAAACTTTCTATATTTAAACTTAACTTTTAATTTAAAACCCAACACACTATGAAATAACTAAGAAGAAAAAATCAACCACTTCTCGTTGAAACACCATGCCACCATCTTTCTCCTCTATATCTAAAAAGCATATGAGTTCTTGTTAAATGTTGAATATTTAACTACAATGGACTTAACTAAATCAATCCTAAGTTGCACCAAATATTTGTCTTGTTATTTAAGTAATGTTATCAATTTATTTTATTCTCATCTTGATCGGAGCTTCCTCCATCTTCTACTATACGAAATACTTAGCTTTTGCAATTTCTAATCTCAAAATTCACACTTTGAAGATAATAAATAATCTATGAGACGGGAACTCCGTATCAGTAGGTTGTCACAATTTGTTGGAACTGTCATTGTACTGTAATAATTTTTCTTTTCTGTTTTTTTTTTTTTACAAAATATTCAATTAAATTTATGTCCAATGTTTAATTTTAATTTCTTGGTTTCAATGAAACGAAAGTATTTGTCGGATATTTATAACTACACTGGTTCAGATTGTACTTAAACATATTAAATACATGTTTTAACAGCTTATATTTTTTATCTAGAGTGATTTACCCTTTGTATCATAATATCACTGTTATTATATTGCCGTTCGTTAATCAGACAAAATCTCTATTGTAACACAGACGGGCCCCCGAAAATGCCGCATTAAAGAGCGCTGAGTGTACAGTATACTTCAGCGGTCTCATAAACCTGAAACCTTAACAAAAATCTAGATTTTTCAAAAAAAAATATAAAAATATAGACTTTACTGCATAACTTAAAACAAATACTATAAAAATATTCCAATAATTTCTCGAGATATCATTTAATACACTCTCTCTCTCTCTCTCTCTCTCTCTCTCTCTCTCTCTATATATATATATATATATATATATATATATATATATAAACACCAATGCACCAAGAATTAGTTCTCTGATGGAGACAAAAATTGGAAGATAGGAAAATTATGTACAGAAGAAAAAAGGATTAAAATTTCAGAAAAGTTGAATGATTTATTTCAGAGTTACGCAGTTACATAGTAACGAGCTCAATAAGGTGTTGATTCCCCTCTAGCCTGGATGCAAGCTGCCACACGACGTGGCATGAAGTGATAAAGCTCCCTGATGGTCACCTGCAGTATTCCTTGCTAAATTTTTTCCAATTGTAGGGCTAAGTCATCAACATTCCCTGGTAGATGCCCAGGGAATTTCCAATTATATCCCAGACATGCTCGATTGGAGGGAGATCTGGCTGGCCAAGGAAGTATTTGACAAGATGTAAGATAGATCATAGCAACACATGCAGCATGGGGTCTGGCATTATCTTGCTGAAAAATAATACCAGAGTTCTGCAAAAGGAACGGTAGCAAAACAGGTTTCAGAATGTCGTCGACGTACCGCTGTGCTGTAAGTGTGCTTCCAATGACGACCAAAGGAGTCCGGGTATCAAGAGAAATGGCCCCTCAGATCCTAACTTCTGATTGAGAGCCTGTGTGGCGTGCAATAATGAAAGCAGGATTGGCACACTGCCCTGGGCGTCTCCAGACACGTCTTCGATGATCGTCAGGACACAGTTGAAAGAGGGATTTGTCGCTAAACTCTATATGTCCCCAATCAGCATCATTCCAATTTGATAGAGCCAAGCACCACTGTAATCTGGATCGACAGTGTGCAGGCGTGAGGGGCAGGTGGTGTAGCGGTCGGTACGAGATAAGATTTCGCTCTATGTTCTATCTATGAATGGTCAAGGAGGATATTAGTGTGGGGGGTAGCACGTCTGATGGTTGATAACGATGAATCAGGCACTGTGACAGCTGATCTGACAATCACTCTGTCCTCCCTATGTGCTGTAGCCCTAGGTCGACCGCTACCCTCATGATGCTGAAATCTGCCAGTGTCCACCCATTCTTGCCAGCATCTTCTAATCGCCGCATCGCTTCGACCCATATGACGAGCGATTCTCCGATCAGCCCAACCTTCCTCTTTCAGTTTAATGATACGACCCTCTTTCAAACTCTGACAGTCGCTCGTTATGAGCTCGAATCCTGTGACGAGGCATTTTTTTCAATCGTTGAAAGGTATCCTAAATCGCAGTGCAACAGAAAATTTGACCATCAGATATATATTGCTTCTTATATACATCTGCTGAGGGCACAGTTCCGATGCGCTGTAGCTCCCGCTATTCATTCATTGGACACCAAATTTTAATCATTAGCATGTTTGGTCCGAATCTCTTTGCATACGAAATTTCATTACAATCGGGCAACTCCTTCTTGGTGCGTCGTTTTTTTGTTATAGAGTTTGTATTTATGCATGGTTACGCGTGATTAATTTTATTCCACGGAAAGCTAATTTTCTTATAATGTTCAACTACCACGATTTTTCATCATTTCGTGTAAGGTATCTTAAAAATCATTCAAGATTCCTTTATTCGTCCCCACGAAAAGTATATACTTGTATTATCATATTATTTTGCTTAATTTGAACTAAAATAACTATAATTTATAAACATTTGATATCTTTTCTGTGGCAGAAACATATTAAAATATGAAAAATTTGGATGCCAATTATAATAAGCATTAAAATTTAAAACTGTATTAAATGTTAAATATTTTTAGTTCAATTATGTTTCTGAGCATTTATTTGTATTATGAAACAAGAATTACGTATTCTGAAATGAAAACTTTTTTAACAATTATGCTTGCTGTATGACATACCTTTAAATAATATGATAACAAAAAGTGTTTTCATTCCGCAATATTTTATAATTTAATTAAATTTTTTATGATTTCTTATATAAGTTTATCAAAGAACACTTTATAAATTATCATATATATCATTTCCTTGCAATTTTATCTACATATGTTAAAAAACGAAAATCATGCTCGATTTATTGCGTTTAACAACTCAAACAGCTTGTGTTTAACAGTCGTATGACAGATCAAAATAAAAAAAACTATTATTGTTTAATGTAACAAATTTTGTCATAAATAGGGAAATAGTTTTTTGAAAAATATTATGATTACTTCAAAATCAGGTACTTTATAAGTATATGTAACTTGTAATTAAACATATTAAGTAATTCTCTGCAGCTGGTAATGAGATATTGCAATAGATTATTTGTTTGAAAATGATGAATATTTAATCAAAAAATGTTATCAGTCACAAAACATTTTATTGATCAAGTATTTCCCTAGCAAAAGTCTATTATCTCTACAATTAATTATCATTCTTTAAAATGTTTTATTTTGCTTTCAAAATTTCCAATACGATCTGAAGAATGCGACTGACTTACTCAGAATTCACAGGAAAATTTCATTGATTCCAGGATTTAAGTTCAAAACAAAGCTTTAAAGTTATGTTCTTTAAAGATAAAACATTTCCTTTGTTCATTAATTGAAAATTCTTAATTGCGACGGAAAAAAATCCATACTGCTCCCTTTCATTGAAAAATTAATCTTGAAAATATCCATCATTTAAGAGATTGTCATTAATCTATCTCTCTAGAAAATATTTAAGAATAAGTAAGATTTAAATTGAAAAACTTTTTATACGCAATACTAACAAAATTCTCTAGTAAATTAGAAAGCTGAATAAGTTTTCTTTGATAACTTAAAACAATATTCAAATCCCTTTTAACATTTTTTTTTAAATTTTTCTATTCTTTATTTCAAAAATATAGTGTTATAACCACTAACATATTTTTTTTTTACCAACAACTATTTCAGATATTTAAATGAAAGAGATACGAGAAATTTGGAAGGAAATAATTGCTACTTTTTCATTAATTAAACATAGGGTTGTCATAATACAGGGTGGAACAGGAAATATTACACACTCATAAGTGGAAAAAACTCTATCTTTCTACAGATAGATATTTCAGTTGCTAAGCATCAAATATGCAAAGAGATAATGTTAATTCACTTTCTCTAATTTTTAAAAAAATTGTTAATTTTGAATTAAACTTAATAATTCTTAGAAGAGATTTTTGTGGTTGATTTTTTCCCTTAATAAAAATTCATTTTTTCATCTTCTTTAAAACTATAAAGATACATATTTATATTTATTTTTATTCATGACATAGTTTTAAGAAACTTGATGAAAATAACGAAAAATGCTGAAATAACATTAGAAAGAGAAAAGTAGTAACAGCTATTATTGTAAGTAAAAATTTGTTCAAAATTCCTCATTCGTAAGGAACAACAAAAATAAGACATCTTCAAGTAATATGATTAGCAGAATATACTGTCAGTAGCAAATGAAGTATTAGCGTTTCGGACTTGAGAAATAATTTTGTAGAAGCAAAGAGAGAGAAATAATTGTGATGTAAAATAGTGTTTGTCCACTTTCAGGCTGTAAGTCTACATCAAAAGATAGTAAGGAAATGCATCGTCAACTCCCCCCTCCCCCTCTCATGCACAAGAGTGTACTCACACACGCTCTCCCTCCTGAATGTGCACACACACACGCAGGGAAACATACATACACATGAAGAGCAATATCTTCCTGGAAAATAAATTTAGCTTTTATTCAACAGTTTAAGATAGAGATCTATTGTATGGTACTATTATTCAAATAACAGTTTTGGAAGTTTAAAATTGATATTTAAAATTATAATAACAATTTATTCCCATTATCTATAATAGAATGCTTTAACAGAAGAGTATGGAAGTGGGAAAAAGATAACTGAACTCTACAGAAATTATCAATAATTAATACAATAGCTTTTGTCTAATATGAATATTACAAATCAATGGTACATAGCTACGAAGTTAAAGTGATTTTTAAAATTATTTTAAGATATATTAAACACTTTTGTGAGTTATTACTCTTATTTGCGAATTATTTCATATTTTGAATTAAACAAGTCTTAAAGAATTCCACTTTATTTACATCCAGAGGTTACAGGATTTAATATCTACGCTGATGTCTTGAAGGAAACCTATAACTGTGACAGAAAAGGACTGAAGATCAAGCTTGTTGAGCGAAATTGATTGGCCCTCACGCCCATCAGCAGTTTTCATAAATCACTGTGAATGTTGAGGGAGGCTCTTCCTTTCTGACTAACACAGCCTAACCTTCAATATTCTGCTTCGCTACTCTTCGCTGAGGTGGAAAAGCTTAATTAGCGTCAATTTGTCGCTGAAGCATAATATGTCTTTGTAGAGTTCAAAATGTTTCCGTGTTATTTTCAGAGTTGTTACCTGCTTATTGCAAGAGGAATTAGCTTGAGGACTAAGGTTGGAGCGTTTAAGTACTCTTTTCTAAGCGTATATTGGTTCTCCTAAGCACTGTGTGTTAACGAAGTAGTTAGAGCAGGAAGTTAGAGTTAAGTTTAAAACTTATTTAATTTGTGAAGACAAGCTGTTTTCACAAGATTACACAGTATCAAAAATCCGATTAATCTTTATTCTATTTTTTCGAGAAATGTTTAGACATTTTTAAATTTAATTGAAAGTATAGTATTGGATTATGAATGAAGAATGCTTTACATAATTTAAAAATCATTTTCATTCCATATTTCTAAAAATTCTTCTTGTTACGTTTGTAATCAAGCGATATTAATTACAATAAGTTTGAAATCCTAATGAAAGCCTACAATTCCCAAATTTGTCTTTGCTTTACCTAGTTACTTTCTTTTTTCACTGTTCATTCCTGAGACACATTCATAATTAAGTAATAAATACTTATGAATAGAGTACATTAAGAAAGAAAAGTAATTATGCAGTATGTTTCACTTCAGACATTTTCTCAGATATAGATTTAAATATGAACAAAAGAGTAGAATATTTTTTGATTACGTGTTTAATTAAAAATGTGGCAAAACTTTAAAAAACTTTGAGAATTTTAATAACTATGGAAAAAAGAAGTTGATCAAAGAAAAGCTTTCAAATGATGATTTTTAAGCTAATATCTCTTAAATTTGATTTCGGCTAATTTTAACTGTGATTCTTAAATAAGTCATAGTAATGGATTTTCAAAATCAAATTATTTGTGCCTAAATTTTGAATTCTTTACGAGGGAGTTTTAAATTCATTCTATAATTAAACATACAGTAACATTAGGTTATCAAATTTCTGATTACATCACGGAATTACTACTTAAATAAACTGCGAAATACTTTGAAAACACAAATATTTTATCGAAAAACCTCTAATTTGTTCCAAACAGTTATGTATGCATTGTGTTTTCTTTTATTAGAAATAAATACATTAAATAATAAATGGTTAGATATATATTACATGTAATATATAGTTATTTAATGTTATTTACAGTAATATGAATTATTATTTGAAAATTATTTTTGAGTTTGAATTAACAAGATCAAATAAAAGTGAATGCTAGTTGTATTTATCAATATCATATGTATTTATTGGCATAAAAATAGAACTGTTATAATTATATTTATAGAAGAAAATGAGTTTTATTTTTGCTCAGTAAATGAAAATATATTTTCAAAACTTACTACAGGTATTTATATGATGTAATTTAAATGTATATTAAAGTAATAATATCTGCATTAATATTTTAAAATTTTCAAATATTGATACACGTATGATTATTTTGAAAAACTTCAGACAAAACTGACATTAATTTTCTTTTGAAATTCGTAAACTAGAATGGTTATTACTAAATACATTAATATATTTATACAATAATTGTGTAAAATATTTTAATTTTTAGTAAAAAACTGTTTACGACAAATCAAATTATTTCAAAATGGTTCCATTATAGAGCATGCTCATTTTTAATTGGACAAAAATATAAATTAACTTTACTAAACCAAGGAAATTCGAATGAAAAAGAAATTAAAAATAATTCTCTGAACAAAGAAAATAATTTAATTTTGAGACATATGATTGTAAGAAATTGCATTAAGGTACCATTAAAAATCGTCTTCTGGTGCTACCCGGCATTGGAGTGCATTAGTGAACATTTTTTTTTTTAAAAAATATGTTAGAATTTAAATTTTAATATATAAGTATTATATGATATAAGTATTATATGATATATTATATGATATAAGTTTATTAGAATTGAAATTATCTTGAAACTGAAACCTTAATAGACATGAAAGTATTAAACGTGTCTGATAAATCATTCTTGCCAAGAGTGGTTATTTAATTGATACTTTTATTCACTCACATAACAGCGATCCATTTCTATGAAGACTGTGATTCATATTGAAATTTCTGTAACTCTAGAATCGAAGGTCTGATTCATGTCCATGAATTGTTGCCACAAAGGATAATCTGACCAAGTTCCTGAATCAATACTCACAATGAAGTCAGTAATTAGATGATTTAGTGTTGGAGGAAACGTATTGTTAAAGTAATGTATCTAGTAGTTCCCTGTTTCAATAATAGGAAATTATTCCTCAAACAGATTTTCATTGAATATGCAATTATTTCATCAAACTTTTAATCATGATCTTCAAAATTATGTAATAAACACTGATGGTAAAATTAGGAAAGATGAAGAATCCAATCTATTTTCTGAATATTAACTTGTGAATTTGTAGTTGTAAATTATACTTCGTCAAATTACTTTACATATCATCTGTTGATAGCGTAATAAATTTAGTTCTTGATTTTATTTATTATCTCGATGTTAAGGACTTTTTAGAGTTTATAAAAATAAAAGATGTTCACCTTTAAAGAAAAAAGTTTTAAGGTTAGGTTGTATTTAACAATTTTCACAAAATTGTTATACTAGTGAAAGAGAGGAAAAATTCTATTTATATAAACCAAAATGTTAAATACAGTTAAATTAAAAGTGTGATAAAAATAAGGTTTACAGAAAGATTCAAAAAATATTTTTGTGTGCAATAAATAATTAACTTCGGTATTTTTTCAAAATAAATAATAAATTTTAATTTATACAGAGAGAGAGAGAAATATACATGACTATTAAAACTTTATAGTATTAAAGAGTTTAATTTTATAAAGGCATTAAATGTTTAGTTTACGTATAAATTCCCATAAATAATTCTTGGTGAGATATTCAAAAATGTAACGGAATATCTACAGAGGTCGAATGGTAAAAATATTTTTCAGCAAACAGTGGGATATCATTGGATTAGAAATGAAAACACAAAATTATTTAAATATAATTGCTACTGCTTTTCTTGACATTTGTTCTCTCTCTCTTAAACTCCAAATTCTTCAAATTGTACAAGTACATGTTAAGTGTTGTGCAACTGTATTAAAAATTACAGCGTCTAATTGAAAATTCCTTAGATTTTACACAATTGCGTTACTTCACCAACAAATGAAAAAGAAATCATTTACTTAAAATATTTCAAATTTTAGCAAGCAAATGTATCTCTTATGGCATTTTATTAGTCTATGAGTTATTTTTGTACATTTTATGGTAAAATAAATTATGAATTTTTTTGAATAATCTGTAATTCGAAAATAACTTTAATTATAAACTTACGAATAATCTGCAATTTAAAAATATTTTAATTATGAACTCTTAAACTAAATCAGATTGTACAAAAATCACTTATCATTTAAAAATCCTTAAGTCAGAGAAAAATGAATAACCATAAATTCAAATTTTACAAAAACTTGTTAATAATTACTCAGATTTAAAAGTGTAATGTTTCATAAAACGTTAGAGCTTTCATTGTTATCAATTTTTGTCTTTCTATTATGGTATTAAATAATTAGATCCACAAACTTTAAAACCAACTATTGTGAATTATATTAAAATTTTCATGCTTTTAATTAGGAATAATCTTTTAAATCTATTAATAGCTTTTGTTCATATGTTAACATTCTTGCAGTAGAATTATCTTTCGTAATAATAAACCACATTTATCTGTTTATATCATCTTTTGCATTATTTAGAGCTTTCGAATCCAAGCTTTCAATTATTAGGTATGATGATTTATGAATAATATGTAATGTTTGACCCATTTCGATTAACGGTGACATACAGTCATTACTCTTCAAATTTTCCAAGCCAATACTTTGCAATATCGGTTCGTGCATACACACTCAAGTTGTTCCTGAATATCATTTGGCATATTGCCTTAGATGGTATTTCATGATTATGTCAATGCTAATCTTAACCTGCCAGTAATTGATGTTCCAATGTAGATCTGTCAATGTTTTGGAGTAAGTTGATTTATATCTATAACGAATCTTTGCTGAATCTCTCATCGTTGATTCCTTCATTTAGAAGTACATTATGACTTCTCCGAGGTATCATTTGCACATATATATTCTAGCTGCTCAGTGAGATAGTTTACATGCATGGAATATTAAAAACAGGATAATGCATTTATGTCGTCTTGTTTTATTAAGAATGTTTAGATATTTGAATATTGAATGCAAAATTTACTTACATATTTATATATACAATGAATCTTTAATCATTTAAATGAATTTTTTAAATATGTTTTTATGAAAATATTCCCTAATTAGCAGTTTTAGTTCCAAAACTGTTCAATTAAGATGATTGTATAATTTCGATTTAAGTAAATATTAGTAAAAATTTACTAAATATGATAATAACTAAACTCAGGTCGGATTATATTTCTTAGACTGCTTTAAAGATATTAATCCTTTCCTCAGTATTTTAAAATTTTAAATTTATGTATTTAGATTTGTATCTTCATCGAAAAACGTCTTCAATGCTAATATTATAAGAAATGGTATTCGAATTTTATTATGGAGCTTTCAAAACGCGCATAAAAATTATATCAGGAAATATTTTATACAAATAAGAAAAGCATATTTGTGGAATATGTGACATTTTCTTACTTAAATTTCACTACAGCTTATAATTCGAAGCAATTATAGTAAAATATTTGAGCGAAATATTAAAAACTTTACTCTAATTCCCCATATCTGCTTAAAGATTTAAAATACATTTCATTCTGCAAAAAAAAAAAAAAAAAAAAAAAAAAAGCAGTTCAGTGATTAATGTCTTATTTCCTTCAAACATATATCCTAAAAATTATTCGAAAACAAACATTATAATAAAACCTGAAGGAATTAATTTGTAACTACACATCTCATAAAATGAAATGATCGACTCAAATCTCTCTAAATATTAGTACATTTGCTAGAATAATAAAAAAAGATGGCAAAGTGTAAAAAAGTACTAATTTACGCTCAATGGTAATGTCGGCAAAAATGATTATACTTAACATTTTTAAAGGTGTTAAATGTGAAAATGTGCTTCAAGTGTACAATTCTAATGAGTTATATGTAGACAAGTAATTACCCATTCCCTTATCCGTTGAAGAAATATATGAGACGAGAAAAATTAGCTATTAGCGCTACGTTCCCTCTATATAACCAACATTTTCTTATTTTATCTTACTTTACATATAAATAAAATAAAGCATGTAAAGGTTAAGGGCAATATATAATAAGCTACTTGTAAAATGTTTGTTGCAGTTTCTAGAAATATGGTAATAATCATTATTTAAGGATGTAAAGTTTATGAGTAGCTTATTTACTAATACGATTGGTTGAAAATCTGTTAGTTCACGCTATAATGACTGTCTAAATAAAAGTAAACATTATGTGATCAAGAAATTTAAATTATATGTTTTTCAAGCAAAAATAGAACATCTTTCATGTTCTATTATTGATCATAATAATTCATATACAAGCATTTTTTGGTCAAATGTATTGAAATTTTTCCATTACATGAAAATAATTTATTTCATGTTTGTATACGTTAAATGACTTTAAGTAAATATTAAGTTATATTTTCCCAAAAATTGATTTTTTAAATGAATAAAAAATTAATGTAAAAGTAATATATAGCAATAGAAATGATTTTACGTAGTTGTAGTTTGTGATATAATTACAATATGCAAATAAATGTTTTGAAGAAGAGATTGGTTATTGGTATTTCAGTCCCAACACATATTAACTGACCAGTGTCTTAATATTTGTTCAATTAGAGAATTATTGTGAAAATTACATTTTTAATAACTGTATATAGCGTTAAATAAATTTTAAGAATAAGTTTTCCTTTAAATTGAGTAATTAATAGATTATTTTGAAATCATTGGTAAGAAAAACTAATGATCATTTTTTCCTTTCACATATATATACCAATTTATTAACTTGCCAAATTTATTGTTGTAGTAATATTTCTCGAAATTTTTTTACAATTATACTACATTTCACATAAATTTAAAAAAAAAGCGTTCTTTGTATTATTATAGTTGAAAATAAAAATGAAGAAACTTTAATTTACATAGAAGCACAATTATACCTTGGAACTCTCCTTAGTTCGTAACGTTAAATGTACATATAATCCATCTCCAAAAACTGGATAAGAATAATAAAAGAAAGTATTCGTGCTTTAAATAAGCAAAAGTCAGGAACTGCTTCAAAATAAATTCTGAATTTCTATTATTCTCAAGAACATTTTTCTTCCGTGTTTCCTTTTTTAGAACCGAATTGCATTTCTCTACTAATTACCACTTATGAGTTACTTCTTTTAAGTACCGGATCCCGTAATTAATTTTAAGCTTTTCAAGGATTAAGATTACATAGCTTCGTGTTTTTCCAATATTTTAATTACCAAAACTGAAGTGGACTGAACAATTGCTCTGAAATTGCGGGAAGACTAGAAGAGTAAGCTTTAATTTACTAATGAGTTTCCAAATGTTTAAATATGCTTCATGAAAAGTAGGTGAAAATAACCCAATGAAAATTCTGTTTGCCTCTAAAGGAAATATCTTATTTGAAAAATGAAATATCGTTTTCCTCCGTAAAAATCCGATTTTCATATCAATAAGTGATAAGAGTTTCCCTGGAGAAAAATGTAGAATATTCATTGAAGCTTTGATAAATTAAATCTTCAAAAGTTCTTTTATCATTCTTGAAATCAGTACTTAAAACTTATTATGAAACGAAGGAGTTCAAACATTAGTGTAAATATTTTAATTATCATACTCTAGTTAAACATATACTTATTATTATTTTACTCTTTAGGTTTTGGGTTTCATTCAAACCGAATTATAAATAAATAATTATTTGAATTATAATTGAACAAGATTATTAAATATATTTACGCATGTTTTGCTAATATTGTAGTGTATTCGGAAGGATTGCAAAAATTTCTTTTGTTATCTCTTTATATGATAAGGGATATAGAACAGTTTCAAATACATTTCTTTGGGAACCTTATTTTCACAATTAAACTCAAAATATTTGGTACTTAAAATTAACATACGGAGTAAAAATGATCTTAATATACTAAATATTACATTAAAATTTTGTAAGTAATAAATACTGAATATTTATATTTTGTTGATGTGTAAATGTTTATATTCGTTTCATATTTTCAGAACTTTCAATGTTCAAAGACAACTCAAGACGATTATCAGTTTATGGTTATTTAAATTTCTTAGCTGGATCAATAACAGTCGTGACATTGTAGTGTAAATTATAGAGACGAATTCAGGTAATTTTATTTGATTTTTTCTTGCTGATTTGCTAAAAGATTGCTTTTTAAAGAAAAAGAGTATTGTTGTAGACGCGCACACACACACACACACACACACACACACACACACACACACACACACACACACACACACACACACACACACACACACACACACACACACACACACATATATATATATATATATATATATATATATATGTCGCAAGGTTTAGAATTAAGAACATATTCATATTATTTTTAAAAGTTTTCTTAAAACTTATCTAAAATACTGAATAATAGTGCATCTAATTTTAAAATATCTTACTAATACAAATTTGATTAGATAAATTTTATTTAAATTTAACATCTAATCTTCAGAAATTCTTTTTATTTATCCGACAAACATTCATAAAATTTTTGTTATTGAGAACTATAACAGAATTAATTTTCAACTATACATGGAACAATTTTTCTATACCTGCTATGTTTTCTGTTATCTTCAGTTGGATTTTAACCTTTTTTGAAATGCTCTGATTTTCAAATATTTGCCATTCTAAGTGATAAATATTTAACAACCATTGGAGAAACTTTAGTTGACAGTGCCCGTAAAACAGAAAAAAAGATCCGAAAGAATTGATGAATGAAATTTGAGATCAAATAGAAATAACAGTTTTAACGATCATAAGAAATGAAATTTTATTTATTTCATGAAAGGAGCCTTTTCCTTATGATGTTGTGTTTCAAGGATAAAACTTCAAAATTTTGATAATAAAAATAGTATGCCATCTTTTGAGCATCCTAATGTTCTCCATTCAACTCAGAAGAACTTTTATAAGGTTTAAGAAAAAATAAATTTTCTTTTCCAAGAAGAAAATACTTTTCTTATTGATTATATCTTTTGTGTCTGGATTAAGCAATCTTGAAAAAAGAACGCTATAATTGAATGTTATAAAATTGAGTTCTAATATTTATGGAATTGCTAAAATGTAAAAGAATACTTGTTATTAAGCATAATCATGAAATTTAGCTCATATTATAAATTGGAAACTTATTATTAATTCTTCTTGCTAAGCAGAAAAATAAAAACTTTGGCAAATTTGATGTAAAAAACATTAATTATAAATGTTTATTCCGAAAGTTAAAATGCTATATGTTGATAAATATGCGAATAATCGCTTAAGAAATCAAATTATTTTCTAGTTTTGAAAGATTTGTTTACTCTAATTTTCATTCATTATAATGTCATAAATAAGATCGAATAAATTAAATCCTTTGCATACCTTATTTTTTTATGTTTTTCTACTCTGAAGAGTTTGTATCCTGATTTTTCTATTTTAAATGATACGAAAAATTGATTTAGAACTCATGATCTTCTAATATAATATCGACAGAAGAAAATTAAGCATTTTAAGTTTTTATCTTGTGAGCTTAAATAAAATTCTTTTAAGAATGTAAAATAACATCTGTACTCTATACAATGCATATGCTTTTCAAAAAAATGTATCGAAAACCTTAAAACTTTGTGAAATTTTTCTAAGACGTAAACTGTAGGTCATGTAATGTATTTTAATAATAATATTATCATTAATAAATATGTTTTAAACAACTCTTTAATTTAAATAAGGAGTATGAAACCATTTATTTATTTAACTTTGATGGTTAGTACCTAAACTTTTTTCTTCCAGTATGTATCAGTGCTATTTAATTCTCAGTAAAATGCTTCACAAATTCGACATATCAAAAATGTCAAAGTGATTTAACCGTTATTAACTCTTTATCGCCTAGTTGTACATAAAATTATGGTTTCAGGTCTCCAAAACAAGTACTTGATTTTTTGCTCTTTGTTTTTTGCTCAAAATCTAACTGAACCAGAGCTTGCTATGGAAATAAACTATTACTTTCAAAGTTTCGATGTGTAAAATTACCCAAGTTATCTCGACATGTTTTTAACTCATACATAATAGCCATTTCATGAAATTTGGTTTTCTAAACTCAGAAGATCAAATATATGAGTGAATTGCAGTTTATTATAATGTGTGTGAGTCGATATTAATAAAGTAGCTACTAAGTTAGTATTGAGACGGAACTAGTAGTAATTTCTAAATGGAAAGAAGAATTTGAGTTGTGCCTTATTCTATATTCATAATTCTTTATAAATAAACGCTAGTGTTTATCAAATTGGTAAAATCCTTATATAAACACATTTACTAAGAAAACTTATCGCATTTTTTTTAAAAAAATTAACTTTTACAGTTTGTAAATTCTTTATAGAAGGTTATATGTTTATTTTTATATACCATATAAACTACCGTGATTCTGTTTCATTGTATCAAACGAAACAATCTTCATCCATGCACATATTCATTTTACTTTTTCTTACAAAATTATCTAAACACCATTCCATCGCTAATGGAAAAATATAAAAGTTAAAAATATTTCCTCATGAGTTCGGAAGCAATTTTTCCAATCCTTCAGTTCTATCTAAAATGAAGAACTTTTTATTTGGAAGTAATGGAAGGTTCGGAAAAAGTTCATGTTTTACATCAGTTTTCTCATCTGGAGAAAAAATACCAGTTAAAAAAAAGGAAATTCGTTTGAACTTAGAAATAAAAGAGTACATTACGTTCCGCAAATTCACATTTATCATCAAATAATTTTTTTCTTTCAACGTAAGCTAAATGGAAGTTAAATACTTATTTCACGCTTCATTGTTTAATTAAATCTTGAAAACAAAAAAACTGTAATATAATTCATAAGTGTTTGTATAATACATAACAGATTACTTTTGCTTTTGCCTTAGGTCAGTCTGAATTTAACAAATGTTTGGCAATTCGAATTCCTTCCAATAAGTGTTTGCTAAATTGTGGAACATATAGCACAAGACATTCTAAATTACATATTTCTGTGTAACTGTTGCATTTAAAATACCGCTACGAAAACTAAACTGTATAAGAAGGTAAAATAAATTTCCAGAACCAAACGAGCTTTTGAACAGAGCAGGCGAACTAGTAAACTAGGCCCTGTTTTTGAAGATATATCTGCATTACTAAACTTTCCTATTTCTTAAAAAAATACCGAGATGATTACTAAGTGTATGTTACAAAAAATCATAAATTTTCCATAAAGCACTTGGATGGAGGAAATTAAATTGCAGTGTATATATATACACTATATATATATATCCCTATTATGCTAGTGCTGTATTGTATTATGTGTTGCACAAAAACATTAATGTAATGAAAAACAGTTGATGAATGAAAATTAGAGAAGGAGATTTTATTTAACTGGACATTAATTGCATTATGACAATCTTTTACAAAATACATGTGTTAAAGAGAAATGTATTGAATGTTTAAATAATGTAATTACTCATTACTTTTCACTACATGAGACTTGGTTGTTGTCATATTGTTAAGAATCTTGTTGGTATGCAATAGTTTGAGTTGTATTGTGTACTATAGTTTGCTTCATTAAATTTATAAATGAATACTGTTATAATTTCTTAATTATCTTGATTACAATTTTAAATTATTTCTGTTATCCTGAAATGAGGCTTATGAGCTATTTATTCAGATTAAATGAGAAATATATTTCTGAATTTGCTTATGAAACTTCGAAGAAAAGTGTAAGCAATTTCTATCACGCTAGTAAAGTAGATGTTATTTTATGAGTTCGATTTAATTAGTTGCAACAGATCGTTCAATTTATAATTGTTACTTAATGTGTTAGCTGTTAATTCTTATTTCACATAATCAGCTTAGAGAATTAGCTTATGGTTTATCACCTCATTAATCTCATTATTTAAAATCCGATGGCTAATAAATTGCTGAATTTTATCTCTGATCTCTTTTATTAATGAATTCTGGGCCAACAAGCACTTGTATTTGTAGTTATTTTTTTTCCTGAAATACTTCTTCGAACTAAACGCTGAAATAATGTGTTACAGATTCTGAATTTTTTTTTTTATGTTTTACGAACTTTTTCTAAAAGCAGGATTAGAGCTAAATTTTAACAATGTTCAGAGTAAAGTATAGCAAGATTTTAAATATATTAAATGATGGAAGTGTTAGCCAAGATACTATAATTTTTGTCATTTTGTATATATATATATTAAAGTAAATATTAATTTGTTGTATCATAAAAATAATAAAAAACACAAATTTATTTTAAATGTCAATTGGATCTTATAACAAATATTACTGATACATTTTTTTTTAATTTTAGTGTCTTTTAAAATGTTAAATGATAAAACCCTAAGATATTTATTTATTAAAAATATAACTATAATTTAAGGAAAAATATTAAAAAATTATTACAAACTAAATTTTCTTTTATACAACGTTCATTTAAAAGAAAATGTTTAAGTAATCAGAATTTTTTGTGCGATATAACACAATTTATCTTTTTTTTTCATTTCATTTCAAAATGTTAGATTGTCTGAAATGTATTTTTGTACAACTAATCCATAAAATATTAAATTCCCAGAAAAATTTGGTTATTTTCTTGGTACTATTTTTCTCAGACACATTTTCATGTTTCCAGTGGATGAGTTCTAGAAAAAATGAAAATGACTGTATTGTAGGAAGACAAAGAGGCTGTTGTAAAAGTTTGTGTCAAGAAAATGAAATATGTACCAAAAGTGGTTTCTTGTTCTAGGATTTTTAGCTCATATTTGATGTTTAAACAAGGATATCAGGTTCTATGTTAAACATTTAAATTTTATCACCCACTAATTTGCTTGATAGTAATTGATTGTAAAATGATTTTCTTCTGGTTTCTTCAAAAATTGAAGGTTATAATTTGATGACAGTTCATTTATCCTGTTTGTTGTGAGATGAAAGTAAATCCTGTTAAAATTTTTATGGAAGAAATATGATTTTAAATTGCGTTTCAAAATGAATAAAATGTATAAAACTACCTTACACACACACACACACACACACACACACACACACACACACACACACACACACACACACACACACACACACACACACACACACACACACACACACACAATGTAATTTTTGTGCGATCATTTGTATTTTTATCTTTTCATTTTTTGTCGTTATAGACTTCACAATATGCTTCAATGTTATTGTTCTCCATTTTCTTGAAAGGCAATCTTTTTTCAAACAAGTAGTGAACACTTTTTAAAATATTTTTTTTTGTTACTAAAAAAAAAAAGTTTTTCAAATTTTTCATTGTTTTAATATTTTAATGTAATGTATTTAATATTTTAATTAAGGTTATATCCGGGAAATCATTATAATATTAGTAAAATGATGTGAATAAACTTGTAAAATTTAAATTATTCATGATGCTAGGTTCTAAATTCTTAGATTCAATATAAATATAGCGGATTATTGGTATTTTATACCACCAGTTTTAACATATGCGAGCCCACACATCTTTTGGATTTCTTTTTCATTTTGTTTAAATCTAAATAACGATACCTTAATAAATGGTTATGAGATTTTAATCTACATTATAATTCTTAGCCATCTTTATAAGCTATGAAATGCTCTCAATTCCCCATTAACAGGCACAGTTTGAAAGTTTAAAATGAGAAACCTTTACATTTCTGAGTTAACTAATAATTTAATTCAACATGCCATAAACTGACTTATATTTATGTGAAATGTCATAAACTTTTTAAAACATCGTTACAGCTTGCAGAAAGGTATATAAATGAATAATTTCTTTTGGCAGTTTCTTTGGAACAGCTATTCGTATCCACTTCTACAGTGATACAGTTAAGCTCTAATGCTATTGATTTCCAATGGAAATGCCCCTAGTTTATCATTGAACGTATACGACGGAGAAAGTCTGGAAATAGGGCATAGACGCTAGTTTCGCTAAAATTCAGGAACTAGCTCGGCTTGCTAGTCGATTGCATTTTTAGAAATTTTTTTTTATTTGTGAGTTTCCTTCTTCACGTTCAAAACTTTTCTTTTTAAAAGAATCGACAAGGTTTCTACATTACCAATGAAATTGATCCTAGAAGATGTGATGTTGATTTTACAGGAGTACTTTGACTGAAACAAGCGTATAAAAATCTATTGAAAGAGAAAGCAGTTCCATTTTTTAAGATACCACAGTGCTTTGTTTAAATTCTACAAAAAAGTTTTTCTGGTTAAAATAAAAAATTATCACAATTTCATGAAGGTTTAAAGCTTAGAAAAAACATACATGTTATTGCCATTCATAATTTGCGTAACCTATGTAATTATAAGAGAAAATTATCCTAGAACGTCTTCAAATCAATGACGAAAAAAAAAAAAAAAAAAAAAAGAGCTGAGTGTAGAGGAAAATAAATAAAAATAACCAAACTTCTTTGAGTGGAATTGTAAGTTAGATATGACATTTCAGTACTTTCTGATATTTTATTTGATTCTGAAATTCCTTTAATTTCTCTCTGGTATTCCATTATTTTCTTCATTTAATATTTAATACCAATAGAACGTAATTGTTAATATGTTCGGAATTCGTTACTACGTCGTAAGAAAAAGCAATTTTATTCTACTTACGTCTGGCTTTATGAATAGTTAAATTTCTTTTGAAACAACTAATAAATGTCTGTAAAATTCTTCCTTGAATTTCGTGGATTTAATATTATCATAGAAACTTAAACATTTTCTCAAGCTAATGAGTAAAAGAAAAAAAATTGGAAAAGGCTTATAGATATAACATTTTTATGAGGAACTAAAAGAGAAAGGAGATATTAATTCTTTATAACTATTTCATTTCATTTAGTATTTTTATTTCAATATTAAAGGATTTCAAAATATTATTGCTATTTTTAATGTAACCGGAATTCATTATTGTAGCTTAAAAAGAAATAAAGTTATGGAACCTGATGTATTTAGGGGTTGTATATACATTTCATGAATCACTTAGCAGGAGAGAAGTTTTTACTTAGTTTGGTAAAGAAATGAAAGTAAAAGAAATTCAACGCAACGTCTCTTTTTCTTGATAAATTTTTCTCTAATATATTGGGTGTCCATTGAAACGTTACATTTTCTCCAAGATAGCTACATAAAGATTGACTGCTCTGAGGAAGACGTAGAAGCTGTTTCCTATCTTTTAAACGCTTCAGTGAATCATTCCCTACTATATCTATACATAATTTTAAAAGATCAACGCTTTCAGAAAGTGTACAAGATCTTATGGTAGAAAATATGTCGAGTGAATAAAATTAAGAAAATGTATGTATTCAGTTTGTTGTTTTCAAAAACATGAAGAGAAATAATGTTATTTAAAGCGGAAACGAAGTACACGAACATTTTACTTTCAGATGCACTATATTATACTTTTATTCTTTAAGCTCATATTTTTAAAATATTTTTATTAACTTTTTAATCTGTCCCGAACACTATCAAAAAGACGAAACTTGTTCGAATACTACTTATTCGAAATGCTTCCTTATAACATTATTTGAAAGAAAAATGTTTATAAATTTTAGTTGTTTAAAGTTTAAAGTTTTTTTATAGTGTTTTGATTTTATTATCTTTGTGAGCTTAAAAATTATTTCCTATATATATATATACTCTCTCTTATATATATATAACTTAGCTCTGAAGTAAATTTAAATATTTTTTAGATGTAAATTTTTTGGATTCAACTGAGAATTAATATTCCCGTTAGGCTATAAAATAATATTACACATTAGGGAATATATGAATGTAAACGAAATATGTAAATTTTATTCAGGATACTTTATTCAAACTTTATTGTTTGCAGACTATTACTTTGTTATCAACATATAAGAGCCAGGTTTCTCTGTATAACGACTGCGATGAACACATTCTTTCTAAAGTGACTTAAATTCTCATTAATTTTATGTTTACTAAAAAGTGATATTTGTTGAAACGATATTATCAAAGCTTTCACTTATTTTGGAACGAATTAAAAAAAGAAAAGAAATGACCAAAATTCATTTACATCATCCATATCATTCATTTTACAAGTTATCATATAAAGATGATGTAAATAGAAAAAGAGTGATTAAAATAATGTGATTAAAGTTTAACAAGAATTTTAAATGAGGATATTTCTCAGATATGTTTAAATGATTATATTTATTATATTTAGCAGATGTCCTTTTTAAGTAAGTATAATCCAAGTATAATAACTTATTGCCATTCCTCTCTCTTTTCTTATGATATTATAATGAATTGACATATGGAGCAAACTAATGAAATTGTTTTAGGTCATTGCTATTAATTTTGTTTTTAGGTGCGGTTGCTATTTTGATTTAGTACATTGTTTTTGGGATTACTATGCTGATGAGTTTATTGAAATTTGTAAGCCATTCCAGTTTCCTATTTAACATTTTTTTTATTTGAACGCCTTTATCATCGAAATACTAAATATGAATGCAAGCATTGTACTGAAAGCAAAATTAAATGTGTCCCTCGTAAACTTTATTTTAATTTATGTGTTTTTAACATGCGATATTGAGTGATAGGAATCTTCCTTCTTTACGATAATAAAATATACGCATTAAAACTGTTGAATTTATACTAAAGGTCATTAAAATACTAAAATAAAACTGCCATGTATTACTTTTTTGCGAAGAAATTGTTATTAAATGATCTTATATTGCTACAAATCCTTTCTTAAATGCTCTTGAATCATATAATGATGAAATAAAACAAGGGCGATGGTTTTGAGTCAATTATTTTGACTCGATACAGTTTGTTCTTCATCGAGAACTTTAACCAGATTCTGCTTTACTTCTAAGAATTGGGATTAAGAGAAATAAAATTTTAGTCCTCTAAAGGAAAGCAATTGGAGAAAAAGCAAAAACAGTTTTACTCGTAAGTGGAAGAGATTTTTCTTTTTTTTTTTAAAAACCGATTTAAAGACCCTTCAAAATATTTTCCTGCACCTGCTTCTTCTTATGAGAGCAATAAAAACGACTTGCCTGTTAAAATGCTTTTAGAAACCGAATAGGGTTTTTTCTCTTTGGCCTCATAAAGGACACAAATTTTTTTCATCATTTCTTCTTTTTAAATTTAATAAGGATTATAATTTAACAAGGAGTAGAATCTTCTCTTATGTATATCCGACTTGTTTATTCTAAATGCTTGATATTTGTTGTGCAAATGTTTGCGATTAGTAGATGATATTAGAATTGAAAGAATTTTCAACTACCTAGTATTTTAAGATGAAAGCTCAAATTGTTTTAAGAAATTAATTAATTAATTGGACTCTAGCTTATGTTGTTGCAAAAAATAATGATTTATGCGATTTTTATTGTACTTTAGTAAAGAGTTTTAATGTAAAACTATGAAAGATTCATACGTGCTATATAATAGCTCATCTTTGTACATATTTATATTCAAAACGCTTCTAAATTATATTAAATGTTAAAAATAGGTTTTCTACATATTTTCTTAAGAACAACATTTACATCTAAATATCTGAGCAATATATTTTGAAATATAATTAATTATATTTTTTTGGTTAAAATTTTAGTTTCAAATAAGTTTTTTAATACTTTTAGAATCAATATATTTTATATCAAAATAAGAATTTCCACATTCTCCTACAACTACTGTTATTTAGATTTGTTTAAAAAACGAAGATTATTATTTGATAATTTTAATAAATTAGTACATATAAGTAGCGGTTGATTAAAGTAAAGCAAGTATTGATGCAAATAGATATAGTCATTTACCCTTAATTCTGCTGTAGTTGTCAAATCATCTTTAAAATATGTCATCTTCTTCCACAGCATATTTCATCTTTTCGAATTGGAAACAATAATCTCTGAAGCTAAAAATACGATGAGTTATTGTAAAATCGAGCCTTAATTTCATACAATTTCAGCTCAGCTTAAAAATTAAGAATATTAAGTTTTTTTGAGAAGATAGATGTAAGTTTACAGTGTAATTTTAGGATTCTTAAAATTCAAATGATGGAGTTTTTAACATGATGCTAGTAGCAGTAATAACATAGTACTTTCATGAGCAAAAAGATTAGTGTCAAGGTAAAAAAATATCATATTTGTCTCTTTTGTTCGCCTTCATCTCTGCTTTCTGACCAGTGAGACTATAGAAGATAGCTTTAGATTATACTTACCTGTACTTAATACCTTCTTCTTTATTTTGATATTATTGACATATTTAGTCTAAAAGGATTAATGTTCCTGTACATTTACTTACTTACCAATGTAGAGAAGAAATATTTTTACAAAGGTTACCTTGATTAAGGAATGGGATATTTATTAGTGATTTATTAGTTTATGATATGAGGAAGTTTATACAATATAAATTGGAAACGTTTATGGCTTACAAATATTCAGATTGTACAGATTTAATAAGTTTAAATACTCAAAATTGTTGAACTAATATTTTAATATAGAAAAAAATTCGCATAATTATTAATTCAAGTACTTGTTTTATTATGGTTGTTGCATTAAAATTAGTTACAGTTTTATTTCCTACGTAAGTATTTTAAAATTAACAAATAATTTAAATTATTTTAGAGTGATTCAACAGTCATAATTTACGTTGAGCTAAAGTTAATAGCAGAACGTATATTTCTGATAATAATTCTTTAGATTTAAAATTTATTAAACATGTGTTTATCAGTTTATAATAAAGAGAGATTATTAGAAGTTAATTAAAGGATCTTGTTTCATGAAAAAAATTGTTGAAATTTTAATGTAATAAATTTAATGCTATTTTTATGTTTCAAATTATTGTGTTACGTGTACTTGAATGGTTTAAAATTATTGTAACACGAAAAGCTTTATTACATTTCGCATAAGATACTTTTTTCTCATAATCTAGAGGTTATCGATTTCCAATTTACATGAAAAGAAATTTCAAGTTTTGTAGTTGAAGTTTTTTTTTTTTAACATTCATTACAGCGGAAAATAATTATTCAAAAAAATAGCAAAGAAAAGTGTATTAAGAAGCCAGTTTAAAGCATTAGAAGTTCTCAAAAGTAAGCCGCATAGTAGTTAAAAAGATTTTCATTAAAAGAACAACAAAAAGCCTAGAAAGTAATTCAGAAAGTAGTATTTTGGGAAGAAAATTCTTAATTTGCTTGAATAATTGATTGTAATAATAATTGTAAGCTAAGATGGAAATTGAATGATTAGAAAAAATTTCGTTTGTATTTAACTACAAACAAAAGGAAAACTAAAAGAATTTTCTGTTACGTTATGATTAAAATTCATTGTGCTCATTTCTCTTAACTAACCTCGGGGATGTTTTGGTAATTAGAGAATTGCGTAAAATTACAATCTCTTCCCAACCAAAATGAAACATGATTCGGTAAATTAAATGGAGATAAGAAGTATAGTGAACTGAATTAAAGATGGTGATATATAAGTGAAACAGAATTGAAAGGAAAGAGAAGGGAGAGAGATGATAAAGACATGTTGTGATAGATGTGTAGATTGAAGTTATTCACCATATTGAATCAGTTGGATTGATGTGATTCACAGTTAGAGCGTAATGGGAGTTGTATTTGTTGATAAACAAGAAGTGCATGACTCGGAACGAGTATTTGGTATGCAAAGACTTCACTATTAGAATATAAACTAGGCTTAACTGAGTTGAGAGAGATTCGAGAGAGAAAGAGATCTTAAATATTCTAATAAACTGTATTGTCTTACTCTTGCTTATGTTGAGTACTTAATTAGACTTTAAAATGGCTGTAGAGATAATTAATAAAAGAAATACGCCAAAGTTTTATTAATTCTCTTAATTTACGTTGAAAGGGAGTGAAGGAAAATATCCATATTTTTTAGTTAAAAAAATTTAAAGTAATATCTGATTTTATCTGATTTCAGTAATCCTATTTATATTTATTATTGCAACATATCTTCTGTAGCTAATAAAGATTGATGAGCCTAATTCTTAAGCAGTTTAAGCGGAACGAATCCTCACTGATAATAATGCATCCAACGTCTCCTACTTTTTTGAAGCACGAATAATGAACTGGCAAAACAGTAATTGCTTGAAAAAAAATAAATAGGAAAAATATCCCTCCCTGTAAATAAACTTATAAACGAAGATTTTTATTCAAATTCCTTATGCAATGTTTTGAAGATAGTTGAAATCCTTTTTATCTCTTGAAATAGAATAAGGAATTAAAATTATTCAAAGATGGTGAATAAAGAGATAAAATGCTCTCCTGCTTTAAATACTCCTGGAACATTTTATCTGCAAACTAGAAGCTGCTGACGCGTACTAAATAAGAATACATTGAGAATCTGAGGGCGTAAGCAATTTTGACAGATTTTATTTTGTCTATTTTCAGAAATATGGAATTGAGTATGAAAAAAGGGTAATAAAATTGGTTGGATCAGAAAACTCCAGTTTCTTTTAAATCTAGCCGTATTTTCAGGCAAAAAAAGGTGGTACTGAAAGGAATGCTCATTTATTTTACCTCCACGGGGTTATCTCTGAGGTAAAGAAATGCGTCTTGTAACCAAGGTAACAACGAAGCATTTTTAAGGCCTTTGAACGAAATATAATATTCGTCGCGTAAAATTCAAAGAATTTGATGCGCTTTGTAGATTATAATTTGGTTTTTCACGAAAAACATTTAAATCTGCATTTCTCAGAGGTGGTGGCTTTTGAAATACCGTGAATAAGAAAGAAAGGTACTTTCAAAGAATTTATTACTTAAAACTTTTGCATATAACTGAACGTGAAATCCTTTTTATTCAAAATAAGTCTTTCGAAAAAAGAATGTCATGTTTTATTTAATGTATTAAGGTGTTTTGCGTGAATCTAAATATGTTATTCAATCTCAACCTATTTTCCTTTCTAAATATTTTCTTTAAACATTTCCATATGTTTAATGTATAACAAAGAATTGGAATATTGAAAATTATGAAATTATATATAAATATACTTTTATTTCTTATTGATTATTTTTCTTTATTTTATCGTGATGATTAAGTTTCCATTGATCTTAATTTCTTTTTTTAAAAAAAAATTAGAGGTTCCATTTATTCTTTTCTTTGGTGTGTTCATTTTGTTAGTCTTGCGATTTTAGGTTATGCACAATCGTTTTAAACTATTACTGATTATAAATTATTAATCATTAATGCTTGTATAAAGAGGTTCTACGGTTCTATTCCAGTATTAAATAGCATTATTTCCATTTTTTAAAATTTTTAAAGAATTTTTTTTTCAGATTTCTTTTATTGTCTTTCTTGTGTTTTTTCATTATTTCTATAATTTGTTTTATTTTATTTTTCAATTATTTATTTTTAAATAATTCTCATTTTGAAGATATAATTGTTTTTTAGGTTTTATACTTATTGCTCTCTGAAAATATATTATAACAACTTATTATTAAATTTAGATTTTGATTCCCATAGTATTGTATAATATATTATTATTTATTAACATTTTTTTTGTTTCAAAACACACACACACACACACACACACACACACACACAGTTTTTTGTGCTTGCAATTGATAAGAAATAAGGGAATAAGGGAGATAGGTTGGTTTTACCTACTAAGTTATAGAATATAAGTTTCATTTTAGTCAAGCTCAAAAAATTATTCACAATAAATTAATTTATCACTCTAGAAATAATATACTCATCAACAAGATTCAAGTTTCAAGCTTATTCTCATTAATTTAAAAAAAATCAGCACTCTTATTGCCAAACCTGACTCCATAACTTACATCATAAAACATTTTCCATAATCCATTACCACAACTAATTCCATCTTGTATTAAATGATTTATTTTATTTCATTGAAAATTTAATTCAGGAAATAAAAATAAATTTTCAATTAAAATTTGAAACATGAGTTCACTATTTATAGCGAACAAAATTTCAGAAGATATTCAAAAAGTTTTTTTGACATGAAGAATGAAAATAAAATGTGTGAATTTTAGATTTAAGTATTTCACAGGCACTAATTTAAATCATTAATGTTTTCATCATTCGTACCATATTAGTTGTATAAACATAAATCTTCATGTTGTCACCAAACGACTATTAATTAACATGGTATAAAGTCTTATTTTTTGGGTAGGCAGTAAAAATCCAAAAAAAGGATATAAAAATATTTTAATTTCTATTATGAGAAAATAAAATGAGAAATTTTACTACTTCTTAACTTAATAATTATCAAAAAATATTTGAAAAAATGATATAAATTATAATTTTAGCATACGTGATTAAATGATTTTATAAAAGTTACTTAAAAAATTGCTTCTTAAAAAGCATTGTCTATTTATTATTAATATTAATGCACATTTCATTGCCTGAAAAATATAAAGATTTATATAATGCATAAATTTTGATAAAAGGAATACCCTATCGTTTTAGTACTTTAAAGCACTTTAAAATTCATTTGATAGTTAGGTCAGAACAATATCCTATATATATATATATATATAATGTTCTTTCAAAGCAACTTACTTTGTGTTGAAATGTTCTTTAAACTAAAAAAAAAAAAAAAAAAAAACCCTTTATGAAGCAATTTAAAAATTATTTGGGAGAAGTGTTTTAAATGAATGAATAAGAATTTTTATAAGGACATAATTAAATTTTTACATAAATTTAAAAACAAATGTTTGTGACAATGAGAAGAAATTTCTGCGGCACAAGCTCACTCCATTGCACAAACATCTAAGATTGGTATACAACAGTGCTTCAAAAAGTATTTATTTCTGACTGCAGAGGGCGTTATTAAGGCAAATTGGTGCTATTGTGTGATCTCGTTGGTTAGACTGCGCCAAAACAAAAATGACATTAATTTTCAGGATAGATTGAATTGGAAGCTGTTCATTGTCAAATCAAAATTCGATTTTTACCGAGTTAATATCATTCGTCATTTTGCGAAGAGCATCCTTTGATATTATCATTACACACCAGAAACCAAACTACATACAAAACAATGGGTTACTTCTGGTTAATTATTCCATGGAAGGTGAAGACGTTCTCATCAGCCAGAAAATTAGTGACGTAGATTTCTTAGGTTGCGAAAAGTTCACACTCGGGGAATTCTTGGAAAAAGGTCGATGAATAATATTATAGTGAGTTTCCTGATTCCTATTTCTCATTCCTGTCATTGGTACTTTTTGAATCACCTTCGTATACACTCTCTTTTGTTGGATGTAACTAACTATTCTCAGTCACTAGTTAAATCAACTTCTAAATCTATTTTCAATGTCCATTTGTATTAGAATTAAAGAGAAAGTTTCATTCACTGGATCCGTGAGGAACGTTTTTTAAAATCTTTTCTCTTGTGCAAGTAAGTACTGTATTAGCGTTCGGTTCTAGTTTAAATTGATTTAAAAAGTTGCATGTTACCCCTAAATTTCCATTACAATAAGCGTAATTAACTTCTAAGATACTTTTTCTTACCACCGTAAGAGTCACAAGACTTTAATTTTGCATTCTTTAATTGAAGATGAATTTTTCTTTTTGTCTAGTCTGCAATCGATATTTTGGCAAAGGAAGTAGAGCGAAAAACTTTAATTTATATATACTTGAGATGATACTTAGAATTCAAAATTTTTATTTGTCAGGAAATATGCGTTGAGAATGAGATATATTATTCCATTTTATTTCTCGAGCCTAAGAAATTTAATTTTGAGAAATAATGGATGAATTATCTATAAAAATAGTTGAAGGAAACTTAACATTACTTTTTGAAAGTAAAGCGATTTATTCATCTCCAGACACATTTAAATTAGCTTGAAATCCCAATTCAGCCTTTTAATATAGGAGAAGTTATAAGGTACTCTCTTCTCAACACAATAAATTATTCCTGAAGTTGAAATTAATGATTATTGTTAAACTGATGCATAAAAAGTAATACAACTTTGTCTTAATTCTTAGACGGACGAAATTTTTAACCTAAATAAAATAGATAATGGTAAAAAACCATTTAATTCATAAGAATGAAGGCTAGAATAATTTCCTTAAAACAAGGTAAAAAGTCTCAAATCTGATTTGGGATTTAAGTAGTATAGTTAATAATATTTCTCAATTCATTAAAACAATAGTGTATATCATATATATTTAATTGTTAATATGACGGAAAAATAATAGTTGTATAATATATAAGAAATATTTTATGCACAATTTGTGCAATTTATAAATGTTTACTCAAAATTCATCTACAAAACAAAGAATGTGAATATTTTAAATACATTTCAAATCAAATTTACGTTTTCAAAAACTTTAACTGAATAATTAGTAATGAAGGTTTTTCTTAAAATATTTTTTTTTTGCCTCTGTTAGTTTAGAATGGAAGGTTTGAATGTAAAACACAATTTGAGTTAAATTTTTTTTTCAAGAATCAAACCATCTGATAATACGTAGCGAACAGACAGAAGTTGGAATGTAAATTCCGTTTGTTCAAAATTTTACTAGATCTGTGACAATTAAGCTCGTTTCGAGACCATGTTTCAAGAGACTTTCTTTTTTTTTAATTAAGTGCTTTACAAAACTGATGTCAGCATTCAAGTTGTTAACGCCGTTACATTTAATTGAATTACAATCGGTAATGGCCCCTGATATTCTCTTAGAGATTCTATGTTTGTTTTAAAGACGTAAGAGAGAATAAATGTAAAAATGAGTCTATAATTTAATCTAATTTGTTTGAGTATCATAATAATTATGTAATTCTAAAAAAGTTATATACATATCATTTGTAACGACTCATAACACTTTGGGAAAAAAAAAAGAAATGGATTAAGATCTGCAATTTCACTGTCTGATAAAATTTAAAATGAGTACACATACATAGTATATCAATGCGACACGTACAGTGGATATAAACTCAAATCTCTTATTTTTTATAAGACTACCTTTAATCCTTTGACATCACTATCCCCGTCTAGAATCTTGTGATGCTTCAGAATAGCAATTGATCTCTAAAGATATGTCATCATTTCCAATGATGACCCCACGTCTGCCTTAGAACAGTGAATGGTTGTATTTGCGTATGGAAAACAAATTGGTTGGGTCTCCCGTTCCAGTTTTATTGAGCGGAGACATATATAGGTATTATTATCGATGTAGAAAATAGGAAAATAGCTTCAACAACATTGCAGTAGTTATCCAAAATAAGTTAATAAGATTGACGATATTCTGACAATCGAAAATAACATAAAAATTTCATGTCAAGTTGATAGAGTTATGTGTGTATATATTTTTATATTTTCGAGTAAGATAATATTTTCATAAAAATTTATCTTCGCACGTTCATCGTTCAGCCACACTGAGCTTTTAGCATGTTGTTAGTTGAGACGTCAATTTCATTCATCAGGGAATAGAAAAGTTACTACAATCCCTTTCAAAGCTTATAGAACAATTTGACTAGAACACACACACACACCCACACACACACACCCACACCCACCTACCCACATATATATACATGTACATATATATGTACGCACACATTCAGATATATTTTGATAGCATTGGCTTGTTATGCTATGAAATTTTAGATAATGCCGTACTGTACTTCACGTTATAAAACTTAAGTGAAACAAGTAAAAAAACTTATGGATAAAAGGAATAATTAAAGTGCATATGAGAAACCTCTCTTTCTTAAGTGATTTTTAAGCAATTAAAATAATATTAATTAAATGTTTAAGGGATAAAAAATTATTCTTTTAAAAGTAAAATTAGACTTTTTAGCATTAAATGCACACTAATATTATTTAAATGATATTTTAAAGAAAATGTTTCTAATAAAAGATAATTAAGAATTTCTTAATTTCTTATAATCTAATATAAATAAAAAAATTTTACTAAATATTATAATGGTGAAAATATTATACCTTCTACATTAGTACAAGTTTATCGATTTAAGAAAGAACAATTATTTCTTTTTACAAAAAGTTCATAAAAGTCTTTAAACACATAAAAATACAATAGCAATTATATCAATAATGTATCAATAATGATGAATAATGGTAAGAAAATTTAAGAATAATATCTTAAATTTCTGTTTCTTCAACATTAAGTACCAACTGTGATATTTAAGGCATTTAGATTGAACATATTTACCAGATGTATCGGACAATGTTTCATTTTAAAAGAGAAGTTATTGTCGAAATAAGGGATAAAACAGAAATCTTTTGACCTCCTTATAAATTTTTTTTTTTTTTTCTTAAAAAAAAATGTACACTATATAACAACAACAACAACAACAACAATAAAAAACGACGCATCATGAAGGAGTTTCGCGATTGTAATGAAATTTCGTATGCAAAGAGATTTGGACCGAACATGCAAATGATTAAAATTTGGTGTCCAATGAATGAATAGCGGGAGCCACAGCGCATTGGAACTGCACACTCAGCAGGTGTATATAAGAAGCTATTCTCAATCTGATGGTCAAATTTTCATTTGCATTGCGATTTAGGATACCTTTCAACAACTGAAAAAAAGCCAGGTCACAGGATTTGACCTCATTACGAGCAAATTTCAGAGTTTGAAAGAGGTCGTATCATTGGATTGAAAAAGGAAGGTTGGGCAAATCGGAGAATCGCTCGTCATATGGGTCGAAGCGATGCGGCGATTAGAAGATGCTGGCAAGAATGGGTGGACAATGGCAAATTTCAGCGTCATGATGGTAGAGGTCGACCCAGGGCTACATCAGATCGGGAGGACAAAGTGATTGTCAAATCATCTGTCACAGCGCCTGATTCATCGTTATCAACCATCAGACGTGCGACCCCCACACTAATGTCCTCCATGACCATTCCTAGATAGAAGATAGAGCGAAATCTTATCTCGTACCGACCGCTACACCATCTGCCCCTCACGCCTGCACACTGTCGAGCCAGATTACAGTGGTGCTTGGCTCGATCAAACTGGAATGATGCTGGCTGGGGACGTATAGTGTTTAGCGACGAATTCCGCTTCCAACTGTGTCCTTAATATCACTGAAGGCGTTTCCGGAGAGGGGCAACGTGTCGATTCTGCTTTCACAATTGCACGCTACATAAGCTCTAAGCCCTGAATTATGGTCTGGGGTGCCATTTCCCTTGATAGCCGGACCCATTTGGTAGTCAATAGAGGTACACTTACAGCACAGCTGTACGTCGACGACATTCTGAAACCTGTTTTGCTACCGTTCCTTTTGCAGAACCCTGGCATTAATTTTTCAGCAAGATAATGCCAGACCACATGCGGTACGTGTTGTTATGAACTAACTTATAGCTTGATAAAAAATTTCTTTATCAGCCTGATCACCAGATCTCTCTTCAATCGAGCATGTCTGAGATATGATGGGAAAGCTACTGCATCTACCAGGGAATGTTGATGACCTAGCCCGGCAATTGTAGTAAATTTGGCAAGAAATACCGCAGGAGACTATCAGGGAGCTTTATCACTCTATGCCAAGTCTTGTAGCAGCTTACATTCAGGCTAGAGGTGGTGAATGCCTTATTGGGCTCGTTATTTTGTATCTATGAACTCTGAAATAAATCATTAAATTTTTCTGAAATTTTAATCATTTTCTATTTGGTATATAATTTTCCTATCCACCAAGTTTTGTCTTTATCGGACAACTCCTTCTTGGTGAGTCATTTTTTTTTAATTTCTTATAGAGTGTACAAGCTTTCGTAACCGTTATAAACAATATAAATCTTCCAAGAAACATTTTAAATTGAAGGAGAAACAAAGAAGAAAGTGCTTTTCAAGAGCCGCTGAAAATTTTTAAAACTCTTTGGTGGAAAAATAGCAGTGTTTCTATTATATATATGTGTAGAGAGAGAAAGAGAGAGAGAGAAAAGAGAGCTTCTCTTTGAAAATTTCTACCTTCATCAGTTGTGTTTAAGAAAACAAGGATCCATAATAAATATTTTAAGGAGAAAGAGTCGCAGTGATAAAACTCAAATGGCTCCCAAATGGAGAGATTTAGCTCTTGAAATGACGAGAAAACACCAAACGTATAGCCTATAAGAGATCCCAAACGAATTTTCTTGTCCTTTTTTATGAGTAGTCTTCGCAATTTATGATTCTTTGATATTTGAAAGTTGTTATAAAAGAAAAATTCTGGGTATGTATTTCATTAGAATATCGTTGAATACAAGGTTAGTTATTTTAAAAATGAACATAAGATTCAATTAAATAATTTTGGGGAAATCAATTTAGGTATGTATTCATAGTTGAATAATGCTAAGCAATTGTACATTCCTGAATTCTTAAGTAAAATTAAAAACTCCCAATCGTATAGCACTTCTTATTTTCTTACTTCTTTTCTTATTAAGCGACACAGACTATTGATATTAATGAAAAAGAAAGAAATATTTCGTTCCCTTATAGATATTTTAGTTGTCTTGACATAAATATCTCATTAAGACCACGATAATTATTTATTGTCTGCTTAGTAGAGAGAGAGAATGATTTTTGTGTGTCTGTGAATATTTATTTGAAATGGCATAGTTATTCATGATCCTTCCTACTATGTAAAAGTACCCATCCACCTCAGACAAAACAAATCTATATGTATGTATAAGTGATATTAAAAAGTGAAAATGCATTTATTGTTTAATATTAGTTATATGCTGTTTGCGAAGTTAGTTCTAAAAGTTTAATTAAAAGTTGAGGATTCAATCAAAATATTTCAATGAGGCTGTTTCAGTAGAAGTAGCAGTATCAATATTGCTACATCACCCGCTGCAGAAAATGCAATTCAGTTACTGAAAATGAAGCTTGAATAATAAAAGTGTAGTACAAGTAATAATCCGTGAACATAGGTTTCTGAAAGAGTTTCGTGAATACTTTTAAAATCTAAACTAGAATTAATTTAGAAATAATACATTTAAGTAGCCACAAAATTTCCACTTTAGATTGCCATTGGCGACCGAAATTTAATTTTGAGGCAAGAGAAAAATCAATAAATCGTAAAGTTCTGGTGAGCGATTTTGATTCAGGTCTATTTTGGGCACAAGAACCTTTTCCATTACCTCAAGATACTTAAGTAAAAGTAATTTCTGAGCAAAATTTGTATACGTAAATAAAAGAATGTCCTTCCCTTTATTTTTGTATTCTTAAGAAATTCTGAAATATTTTTGCAAGATTTTTTTCATATCACTAAGCGATATTTGTAATTCTTTCTGTAAGAGCCTGTTTTATCACACGGGAAAAAAGCAGCAAATAACTGATTGGCAATAAAAGGATAAGCTAAAATATGTAATAATAATGTAATTCTGTTTTTAAAAACATCCGTAATAGTTTTTATTTTTTCGTAGAAGAAAAATATAAACTTTTTTATTTTTGGAAACTTTTCTTTTTGCATTCTATTATTGCTTATAATTAAGCCAAAAAATTACAAAAATGTGCTTATGAAGAAATAAAAAAAAAATCATATAAATTATATTCATTGTCCTTTTACTGAGGTTAAAGGATTTATTTATCAATAATAATTTGTAACATATAAAGACAGTAAAGTTGGTGCTAAACCGTGAAAAATTTGCAATCTATTGGAATAACTTTCGATCCATTTTTTGCGAATATCTTTGTTTGTCAAATGTATTTAAATTTGATACCATGCTAGTGATTACTATCGCATAAATTTTAAAAGTAAAAAAAAAATGTTCTTGTATAGTTAAGTTTAATACGAATATTAGATTATTTTCATTTTTAAATAGATACCAGTTTACGTAGAGTGGTTAAAAAGCTTGCAAATCAAGTAAATTTTCCATAGGAACATACCTTTTTAACTGATTATTCTGAAATTAAATATAGTCAGTTGCTAAAATAAATGGATCAGTTTGTTTACCATTAGCAATACATTAATTTAAGAATTTGAAGGATAGAGATTAGAAATTTTAGATATCTTTTGAATATTTAAATTAGAAAATGGCTTGACATTTGGGTTTCAAAATATTAGTAATTATTTTTAATGAAGTACTAGATGGATCATATTGTTTAAAACTTTTGGCCATTTCTGTAAAATGCTGATGAAAATTAAAGATCCTAAGCCATCCATTAGCGTAATTAACATCAATTTCAATTTCTCTATGTCCCAGTCAGACGAGACGATACAACACAAATCTGGACGTTCTCCCGTGACATTTCACTGTGGTGATAGTCCGCAAGCGTCGTTATGTGGCGAAGCTCCAATCGAATGAAGCTCAAGTTATTGACAGAGTGAGATATATTTCCAGTAAACGATGAATGATGAAGAGTGTGGATATCTACGTCAGGTGTAATTGAATCGCATTCAGGCATGGGACTGAATTGAATATACATATTAATTCTTGCTCAAATATTTATTCAAAAACATAGCGGTTATTTAAAAGTTATCTGGGCCCATTTGCAAATGGTCACATAATATATTAAGAGTTTTATTGCATTGAAACAAAAGAAAAACTTAGCATAGTAACAGGAAGGTGTGATTCAGTATTTTATAAAAATAATGCAAACATTCTTTAAGTTATTGTAACTAAATAGTTTTTAAGAGTATATGACATTTTTATGACTTCTAAAAAGTTAAACTGAATTTATAAAATTGGTAAAAATTATATTTTATTTATTTTTTCCCAAGTTTTTTGAAAAAGCAACGAGTTTTACGCATATTTTAAGATTGGGTGTTTGCAAAAACAGTTTTTATAAAAATTTATACAATTGACATCTAACAATCCTGTTTTTGAACTATGCATTATTAAATTTGAATTTAATATAGTTTTTTAAATAAGTGAAATCTCAGTATCTTTTATATTTTTTATCGTCACCTGATTCCCTCTTATTTCTAAATCTTAGGATGTTTTTTACAAGTACTTTTACATTGTTATTGCAAGAGGAATAAAAGAATTTGTAAGCATTTCCCCTATTCTTTAGAGAAATTTTTAGAATACCGGAAATTAGGTCCTTCAATTATTTAACACTTTATTATTTGCTTAGCTATTTTTTAAAATATTATTTGCAATGTACAAATGAAAATAATTATAATTAAATATATATATGTATTCAACCAACAGTGATACTACTTGTTTTTGAAACATTTTTAGTAATTTACCTTGGTAAAATAACATTCAACCTTTGTATTTTCAGCACCTCCAGTTCACAAAACGTGGTTTGCAAAACATTGTAGATATTTTAAAATGTGTTTTATTTAATTTAAAAGTAAATAATTTATCGAATGGAATGTTTTTACTTCATTATTCTTAAGTGATTATCACAAATAGAAAACCACGATTTCCAAACAATCTCTCTTTTCTTGAATTCAATTTAGTTAAAGAATAAGCAAATCATTGAGTAAAAAATTTGCATATTTAGAATTAATTTTTTTTGCATTAAATTAAGTGTCATTGTCTTAAGAAAGAACATACATATATTTTAAAAAGATTTCCTCAATACATTTTTCTTTGATGTGAATTATAAGAGATTTAACTACTTAGTTTATTACCTAAGTAAATAATTGAAAAATTCTTTTAGCTTGATTAACATTTGAAAAGAACAATGTTTGGCATTTTTAATTAGTCAAATGAGTTTTTTTACGGGTTAAGTGATTGATGCTAGAAACATTTAACTTTTAACTAAAGTACCGAGTTATTTAAAAAAACAGAATTTTACTTTAACCTTTTATTATTGCACTTGATATATTATGCTTCGTCAATTTATTTGTATAAGACCTGTTACTAAAACAAAATAATTTGATAAAACTAATCTACTTTTATGTTGACTCAGTTTTATTTTAAAAAAAATTAAGAATAACATGTAAGAATTATATATTTTCTCAAATTATAAATCCGCAGGATATTCAAATACCAAAAAGGTGATAATAAAATAAAATCTTTCATTATATTGATTTATTTTTATGGGAACTCATTATTAATTGGAAAGTTTAGTAGTCTAATTACAATAATATTTAAGATTTATAAATTTTGCTTCAAATTATAAATGTAAAAGATATTCAAATACTAATGAAAGTATTTTTAACCAGTTTGATAATTGCCTCCTATTTTTATGTATGATGTCAAAGTGAAATATGATTACAATTAAAAGTGAAAGAATTTCATGCATTATGTAAATACTTGGTGTGCTTAAAACTTCTTCGACGTATTTTAATTCCTATAATGGAAGAAAGATCTTTCAACAAAGGCAACTTTAAACTTACTGTTTATTTTAGGAAAAAAGTATTTATGAACTTGAGTTCTAAGGAAAAGTTAATAAAAATATTTCTTCTTCTTAAAAACATATGTTTCTTACTGCTTAGAATCTTTTAAATTTGCAAACATTTCTGTCGCATACTTTTGAATGAAAGTAGTCATAGTAATTTCCAGTAGTTTGTTTGTTTTTCAAAAGCATGTCTTGGTTCTTAGTTGACAATGTTTTAAGCTTTTTCCTTTTAAAATAATATAAATAAGGGAGAAAGGTAGTTCTTTCAAAGATAGGAAAAAAAAAATAAGTGAGGAGGTAGAAATATTTTATCGCAGTTTGATATAACTTGTGTGTAACGGTTATCAAACCCGTAGCAAGTAGTAAAGGTTTGCTAACGATGTTTATTATACACTTAGGGTTCCGATGCAAGGATACTAAGTAGGATATTATTACAAAAATAAAATGATTTTATCCCACATAAGCTGGTACGTGCTTTATTTTGTTGAGTGAAGGCATGAAACTAAGGATTCCTTGTATTAGATCCAGCTTAAGAAACATTTGAAGCATGAATGCTGGTCACGTAGCATAAGAGCGTTTGCAATTCGGAAAGACATTAATGGTTCACAAAAGAAACATTTTGTACTATTTGGAATTCTTATTCGAACTGTGTTATCGATATATTTTTATGCTTAGGAGGAAAAAATAGTAAAGTGAAGATTGATGCTAGTTATCACCATTTACTTTTCCCTAATGGTCGCAGTGATAAGTGTTGCATTCATTGTAGCTATAAGTGTGTTTGAATTAGAAAAGATTTCTGTCATAAGTTGATTTTAAATTAAAATAAGGAATGTTTTTTTTCTTAAAATGTAGTTTTTGATGATAACTTTGATATTGAAGTCAATTTCTTATTTTGAAGAATGACTTTCTTTTAATATGCCATGTATAAAACGAGAATGCTTGTATTGTAAGTTAAAATATGTTTTAGTGCTAGAGAAAAAGTTGAATGTAGCAGTAAACTATTAGTTATGGTCCCCCAAATGACAAGTTGATTCAAAAGTAATTAAAAAAATCTGAATTTTTTCACAAAAAAACCCTATTATGATTTAAATTGGTTACATTTGGGAAAATATCTTAGTTTTAGTTAATTTAAAAGCCTATATATTTTTAAATTAAAGTATTTTTAACAGTGCTCTTCGAGAAGTATTTTTGAAAGACGATATATATATATATATATATATATATATATACACTGAAAATTTATGAAAGAATAATTTAAAATATTTAAAAAGACAAAAATCCAGAAAGAAATGTAACAATGAAAGAAAAATAAAAAGAAAAGAAAATAAGGAACCCAGCAAGTCAAAAAGCAATATCGGGCTGAGGACCGATTAAGCGGGGTTAAACTAGTTTAATGGTACCAACCTTCCCCCTTTGCAACTTGGTAGGCTGAATTAGGAAATCCAAATTGCAAAAGAGTTCATGATTAAAAGATGCAAACAAATTCAGCGATGAAATCTACAAAAATAAAATCTATAATTCCTGGTAGGCTGAATTGGGAAATCCAAATTACAAAAGAGTTCAATGATTAAAAAATGCAAAACATTTTCAACGATAAAATTTACAAAAATAAAATCTATAATTCTAAAAATTATCAACAAATCAAAATATAATATATATATATATATAAAAAACTTCTTCGAAAAATAAAGTTCTTTTTTACTTTGATTTTCAACAGCAGTAACTAAAGTAATTCAACTTTTTTAAGTGAGTTTTGGAATTAAAATTTTCGATCTATTTTAACACCAGTAAGAAAATTTATTGCAGTAGTAAATTAACTGCTAACTGACACTCATTTATATGTTAGACCAATTATAAAAGGCATTCAAAGTATAATTTTATATTTGAATAAATAGTTTGTGAATATTATAACACAACGAGAGATACAAAAAATGCATCTTGAAATTTTAAATCATCTGCGTAATATGCTACTTCTTTGAAATAAATGAAATCTTAAATAAATTTCAATAGTCTTCATTTTTCATATAATCAACAGGGGAATAAGGGGGGTATAGAAATCCTTTACTGGTACTTTCCTTTTGGTCCTTCCGCCCAAAGTTGAGAACTGATTTGGAACTGCCATTAAAATGGAGGAAAATCTGAAAGCAGTGACCTTTATTCAAGTGGCTTTGAGAATTACTAACAAACTGTTGTGTGGTTTGTTCTCAGTTTCAGGCCATTTTGTAAGGAAGAAGGGGAATCTCCGCATTTGCTGATGTATGAAGAGATTTCCTTCCGCGATGATATCCTTTTAACTAAAAGAGGGTAAGTAAAAGCTTTGAAAAGATTAATCTAAGAGTTCCAGACCTTTAAGGTTTGTTGGAGATAATACTGCGGTTTTCTTGAGGTCTATAGTTAGGGCTTATGGCTCTATGTGGACAATCAAAAGTGAAACTTACTTTAAGTTTCAAATTCTCTAAATGTGGTAGTGTTTCGGAGCTTAAGGCTTTGAGCTTCCGAACCAATTAAGAATAAATTTCGAAAGTAAATAGTAACGAGAAAAATGTTTAGCTTTGAAAACTTGAACTTCTAAACCAATTTAGAATTAATTTCGAAAATAAATGGAAAATAAAGATAAGTCAATTTTATTAACTAACATAGTGTAGTTTTTGAAGAAAAATATTTATTTTGCAAAAATTTAAATTTACAGCGTTTTAAAGTATTGAAATGTTTTAATGAGTTCAATGAAATGATTTTTCATGTAAATATGCGTATGTCTGTAAGTGGATGATAATTTTAATATTAAATTTATTTCTTGAGTATGAAATATTATATTTTCTCAATATTTATATGGTTATTTATAAGTTTTTCTTGGCTACGTGTTTAAAATATTTCTGTACCTCTCGTTTCTCCCAAAAATTATTCTGATTTATTATATGTAAGCTAAAATTAAGAGTTAACATGAATTTGTTTTTATAATTTAAGTTTATTATTTTTATCGTTTTATTTGAGAACTTCAATCGAAATTTATTTATATAAATGGCTTTTTAGCAATGGGTAAAAGTTTATATTTTGCAATCAGGTGTTCCTACTTATAAAAATAATGTTCTAAGAGAAAATAAAAATGAAATTATGGATTATTACAAATGTAAATAATGAATTAATGAAAATATTTCATTGTTCCAAAAGATGACAATCATTAAGTTGTAACGCAGATTTAAACTCTTATAGATAAAAAGATAGTGTTAATTAAGAGTAATTATTTGGAGAAAAGTAAAATAATACTATTTGGATTATTTTAAGAAGTGTGAAATATCTTTGAAGCATATTTTTGTCAATGCAATTTTTTTTGAAGATAACCATCTAAATGACCTTTTATAAGAAAAATGCTTTTCGATTTAACTCCCAAGAGTAATTTGAAAGTTTAAAATCAGAAATATATTGCGATGTTAAGAATTCATATAATAAAAATAACACATTGTTTTAACGGATAAGAAAGAAAAAAAAAAGGATCAAAATAATTTGCATAGTTAAAGTTGTGGGAAACGATGATGCTGAAAAATAAGAAAACTGAAAATGAAACCGGATCCTGAGAAGAGCAAAGTTTGTATTTAAAGAAAAGATTATAAAAACAGAGAATAGTCATCTCAAAAAAATTATTACTCAAATTTAGTGCTTTTTGAGTAATGTTTGGCTTAAGTGAGATCAAGATTAGAATTTTTACAATAAAATGGCTCCCTTACAACTCAAAAAAAAGATAATTACTAAGTTTTCTTGCCTTTAATGAGGGAATAAAGACTAGTTTTTTAGAAGGTGCAGAAGTCTCTTTCAAATACAAAATTGAATCCAGCTTTTTTAAAAAACAACTGAATTTGTTCCAAAAAATTTTAATATTTAACATATCTTTCACAGCCACATAAACTTCTATTATGTGAAGGAAAAATTCATAAATATGCAAAAGTTTCTTAAGTGAAAAATTTCCATTTTGGGGATTTTGTTTGATAAAGCAAAATGTTATACTCTACATACTTGGTCTCTTATACTAACTTTTAGTATGCTAAGATGTCTTAAGAATTTGAACAGCATTTGAATGATTCTGATAAAAATTTAGATAACATTACATTGAATAAAAGGCTAAAATAGCAGGAGTTGAGTTATTACATTACGAGGCTATTAGTGTAAATATAAATTAATCTTACAAGAAATTCTACACCAATAATCAAAATCAAAGACATGGATCAATCAATGGATTTTTTTTTCAAAAAATACATGAGAAATAAAGTTAAATAATTCTATTAAAGTAAAGGATAGAACTAAATTGAAACCTCATTTTGTACTTATTAAATAGTTTTTAAATTTTAACTGATAACAAATTTTATAATTTTATCAGATTTTTCTGAAATATGAAACAAAAAAAAAAAAAAAACCTCAAAAAATATTTCATTTATCAATCTATTAATGCGTTATGTAATGAATAAAGATATAGGTAAATAGAAAGATATAGGTAAATATTTAAAATATAGAAATGTATAGGTAAGTATTTAAAAATTTACTTGATTTTTAAAACTTTTTCATCTTTAACATTAATCGCGTCTTCGATATTTAAAGTTTGATTGAAAAATAATTAGCTAGTCTCTAAACGTTTTTAGAACACACGCGCGAAATTATATTTAAACCAATGAATACAAGTTAATTCTGTTTTACATTCTAAGTATAGTAGATGCCTACTCAAAGGCGCCTTTTTTGTTTGATTTCTTCGACATGAGAATTTCGAATTCATTTTTATTTCTTTTTAGATGGAAGAAAATACAAGTATATAATAAGCGCATTTTATTGTAGAATTAGTATTTAATATTGATTATAGAGAACGTCGATAATGTGATAATTTGAGCCTAAGGAACTATGGAGTTTAGAAGTTTGCTTAAAGTTGTATAAATTGGTACCATATTTAACTAAAAAATTAACGAATACCTTAGCTTATAAAAAAACCCCCTCCAGTTAGATATTACAATTGCAGGAACGAATTTAAATAATTTTTGATGCATAAATAATATTTTGCATTAATAGTGCTAAAGCGCAATAATTGGTCACGAAATTGCTTGGAAAAAATGTTTTTAAAGTTAAAATGTCTTTTCTTCCTTTTTAAAATTAGTTAATCCATTTTAATCTTAATAGTTTTGAAGCTGTTGATGCATTAATACAAAAATAATTTTAAAATTATTAAATGAAAGATTATAACACGTTTACTTCTCATTTAAATGTTCTATATTTTTCAGCAGCAATATATACATTACATTAGTTTCACTAACAGTTTCATTTATTTTAGTTTATAATTTGAAGCTAATACTTAATACATAACAACATGATTCATAAATCACTCGGCATTGCTTTAATAGGAAATCAAATGATTTACAGATTAAATCACTATATATATATATATATATATATATATATATATATATATATATATATATATATATATATATATATATATATACAGAGAGAGAGAGAGAGAGAGAGAGAATTTCTAGTTAATAAAATCTTGTAAAACATGTACCTGTTGCAATGAAATGAAAAATATCCAAGATAATTTGTTAAATAAACTTTGTTTTACAGACATGCTTACATAAACAATTTATAGATGACTTATAATGCATCGATTATTTGAAGAAAAAATTTGTTTAAATCGATCTACTTACGTTACGTAAAGCTTACAAGTATATATATCTCAATAAATTATAATCATGTCTAAAGTTAAACATTTTTATTTTCTTTGTTAAAACTGAATCCAGTTTAATACACTATGATATTTGAATTCTCGTTTGGAGTTTTTTTGCTTAAGCAAAATATTTGTTAAAGGATAAAATATTACATTTACATTACAGTTTAGGAAGAAATTAATACGGTATTTTCATACATTATTTACAAACGATTGAAAATACTGTACTAATTACTGTAGTAATACTAGTTACTTTTTTAACAAATACATAAATGTCATCAAACATACACTTCTTTAATTGCAATATAAAGTATATTGCGTAAATACTATGCTATATATATATATATATTAAATACTGTATTTTAACGCTTTAAATATAAAAAAAATGAATATTTTCTATTTTAATATTTTACTTTTCTCAAAGTCTTAATTCTATTGCTTCTATTAAAATAATATTTCATATTTTCTGTGTGCAAAAATTTATTCTGGTGATGATTCGTTGTTTAGTTTTTACACCAAAAATTGTTATATTAAGTTACTTCTTAAAGTATTAAAATTGTTGTGACAATTTGAGTTGTTTTAAACAAGAAGAAAGTAATTTTTTTCAGTTTTACTTGGGAGGAAGAGAGCATATTTTTTATGTTGATTTCTAAAATTACTAGAAACTGTTAAAAAAAATTCTTAATTAAATTGTGGATACAACCTCAAAAATAGCTTTCATTAACGGTGTATATGCATATCATCAAGTTACATCGTTATCTGGAGGATGTTCAGAATACATTATTTTGAATCATTTGTCTGAGAATCATTGATCCGTTCTTAGGTTGTAGTTTCCTCGTCTGGAGCAGTATAATTTTGCATTGTTGGGCATAGGTTAATGACGAAAGTTTCCCGAAAGAAAACTGAGCAGTGATACCAAAACTCTGAAAAAACATTTACTTCACACAGGTGAAATTTATATATATATATATATATATATATATATATATATATATATATATATATATATATATATATATTTATATAGCAACTTGAAAATAGACACTGGCTGTAAACTTAATTTATAAATTTTTTTCTACAATTATCATAAATACCTGTTTAGAAATATATTTTACATGTCATTCCAGCATTTTTTGATACTCTTTAAATAATTTTTTTTAAATCTTCAAATATACGTTTATCTACAATAAATGTATTGAATGCATTAAAAAAATTATTTATGAAACTTAAGATATAAATTATAATTATCAATGTCAAAAATAAATGAAATATTTTCTTTATATGGTCGTATATATATGTGTGTATAATTAACATGAAAATTGTTTCTCATACGTGAGGCAACTTATATATATATATATATAGTTTTAAGTACCAAAAACTGGCATCGTTTCTCAGAGTTCTATTTCAATTACAAACAATTCTATTAAGTGACTGAAAGAATGAATTCATGAAGCATTGTTTACCATTGAAAATGAAAAAGAATACAAATATTTGGTATTTTTATAAGTAAAGACAATTGAACAATTAATCTAAGGGATGATAAATGCAGCCATTTTATTAATCCTTCGCTCACAATATCCTAAAGTTGATTCAATTTACGTGCTCGAGAAAGTTTTATTCCAAACTTTCACACCCATCGAAAAAATGAGATCTTTATTATTTTATTGAATAGATAATTGATTTTTCAACCAAAAAATGAATAATTTCATTAAGATTTCTTTCATTGTTCATATATTGTAACAATAATTTTTCTATCAGACCGTTTATTGGATTACTTTTGTATTTGTGCATTTACTTCACCAAAGGAGGAAGAATCTCAGATGAAAGACAAAACTTCTTTGAAATAAAACAGAATTAAAGAGTTTCTTCTATTTTCTTACACCTTGTAATGAAATAAATACGGGTTTCCCTGTCAAGTACTTAAATACACATAGATATAAATACATAATGATATCAAATTCTCTGTAATTTAGTTTTAGGAAACTAAAACAAGAATATTTGGTAAATAAAATAAAATAGATTTGAAAATTTATTTTATATTTCGTTTGTGTTATAATTTAAAAGGAGAAATGAAACGGTGTCATAGAAAATTCTGGAAATCGGATAAATAACATTTGTTGAAGATGTGTAAGATTCTTTATGACCTTCTTTTTAATTCTTCTTTATCACTAAATTAAAAAAAAAATGAGGTGAAACATATACATAAGAGAAGCGCATATCTCAAAACTGTACACATGCAAATAACCTCTTCTGTATCATTAAAACTGCTCGACTGATTATATCAAGCGATATGAAAGGAATTCATTGTTATGATTTTTAAAATTCTATTCATAACAAAAGAATAAACAAATATTTTGAATATAATACAATTCGTGGGAAAACTGCATAAAGTATAAAGCAGTAAACTGCATAAAGTATAAAGCAGTAAACTGCATAAAGTGTTTGATAAAATGAAAACCAGAAACTCCAGATGTATTTGTAAAACGTTAAGAATTTTTTTTTCATTCCTGAGTCATCACCCTTTATTATTAAATTTTGTAAGAGATATTTAGTATGAAAAGGAAATATCACTTAAAAATAATTGACTCTTGATTCAAACGGTACAACATAAAAATGTCTGAATACCTCATTCTCAACGATTTTGAGAGATAAAAACTCATTGAAGTTTTAATATATCTGAGGTGTTATTTTGATTAATATAAAAGAAAACGTCCAGCAAATTTTAAGAATTTTCACTTCTATGAATAGGCTCGTTTATTTTTCTAAATTCAATTATTATATTTTTTTAGCATAGGCTAATCTTTGAGGCAAGATTTCTATACTGTATTTACAAAGTTAAGAATGAATTTTTTTCAACAAGTAGTTTAATACATAAAATATAGATTTGAATTTTTATGAACATATATAAATGAGATGTAAGCCTAAATGATTTGCATAAGGGCCACTGAAACAATATTCTTGAGAATAAACTAACTGTGAATAATAAGTTGTTACTAGTTCGCTGTTCTACTATCAGTGTTTAAATTTTTTTATTGTTTACAAGCAAAGAAGCTAAGATGATCCAAATGCTATATTTTGAAAAATTAACCAAGAAACTATTTAAAAAATGGCTTAAAGACTCTTAGAGAATATCTGATAATTAACAAAAAATATTAGAAATACTAGATAAAAATCATTTTCTCAATGAAGAAGAAAATCCTTGCGCTATAAGAAAAAAATGTTTTAACCTTGTGATAAGATCTTCAGTATAATTACGATTATAGATGTAATGTAAACGAAGGTATTTGTTTTCATATTTTACATATGTCAAAAAAGAATGTTGAATTGTTTTTGAAAAAAAGTACGTAAATTATATGCAATCTAACATGCTTTTAAAGAAGAATAATATAAAAAACTTTACAGAAAAAAAGAAATTGTATTTTAAAACCTCATTGAAAATCTTAGTAATTAAAACATTTTAAATAGAAAATTAAATTTAGCTTAATTTATATCAAAGTACTTATTACCATACTCGTGAAGGTAATTCGCTTAATATGAACAATGATCATTTATTCTTAAATAAATTATACAGAATGTAAAAATTGCTTAGAAAGATTCTGTTTTGTCTATTTTCATTCGGATGAATTTAATGATAATTATCGAAGTAAAAGCCGAAATTTCTTGATAGTATCTCGTCCTATTGCTTAAGTTCTCACTCATAACAATTAAGCCCAGGTAGAGCTACTCAGAATTCAAGTAGGGAAGATTGAAGAATTGTCCAGCAATGGCCAAGCACTTCAACAGCCACAATTCCGGACATTATTAGCGCAGTGTTACCCTCTCAGTATCATACTATAAATACCAGTACCATTAGCAGACAGCTGAATGCTTCTGGATTGTTCACCTGAAGACCGTTACGGAGATTGCCTCTGACATCACAGAAATGTCGCCAGGGACTGTAATGTTGTCACGAAAGTGCAGCATGGAGCCAAGAGAAATGGCAACGGATCACTTTTAGTGATGAGTCTAGCGTTTATGTATTGGTGAGGATGAAAACATACTCGTGTATGGAGGCTGTGCAGTAAATTCCACGATGGACGATTTGTTGTCATTTGTCACATATTCAGACAGTAGAGAGTAATGGTATGGGGTGCGATTTCATATGATGCTCAATTCCCTTTGGTCTTCACCAGAGATATTTTGAAGACTCAAATGTACGTTGGCGAGGCCCTTTGACAAGTGACTATTTATTTTTTGATCACTAATTCTAGCTCTATATTTCAACAAGACAACGCTCTTGTTGATAACGCTTCCATCTCTAGAACTTGCATCTCAGCTATTGATACTATGCCATGGCCAGGATCATGGCCAAATCTATCGCCTACGGAAAACTTTTGGGATGCAATAGATATTCAGTTAGACTGCACCACTACCTCAAAATTTGAATGATCTACATGCCAAAATTTAATCTGCATGAGATGAATTGAGTCAAGATACCGTTAAGAATATCACGACTATTTGCAATGCATTTGAAACAATGGCGATCCAACATCCAATTCAGAGTCATAATGATTTTGTATTTTGATCATGCTCAGTTTTTAATTATTTCTTGTTGTTGGTAAGTTCTAACTTACTTTCAAATAGTATTTAAATTCGACTTTTCCTTCTAGATTCAACTTTTTTTTGATGATGAATGTTTTATATATAATATAATAAGCGCTTATTGTAAAACATGGGCTACAAATTTAACAAATGTTTATTTTGTGATGGTCGGAAATATTTCAAATTTTTTTCTTTAATTCTTCTTCGAGGCATCGTTAAGTCAGAAGTATTTTAAAATTTTATTGTATGTGGTGCTATATGCAATTCCTTTTAGTAATTATTTAACTTTTAACAATCTAAATACTAAGTTCATATCCTAATAGCACATTTTATTAATGTGTTTCCATCTCGTTTCAACCATAACTGCAAGATTTTGTACCTACAGAGAATTAGCATAACATTTTACTCATATCTCTCTTTCTCGCACTCAAAGTCAGAGCATTCAGAAAGTTAATGCGATTAAAGAATCAGAGACGCTGGTAAGCAACAATACAATAAGTGGAAATGTTGCTGTCAGATTACTGATAATTATAACAGAAAAGAAAGAAAATGTCTTTTGTCGTTTGAGATAAATGTCAGTGAGAAGCTAGATATTTATGCGCTCAAAAGAGTGATAATTCTGCGTTATGTCAAAAGACAATAACATGTAAAGTAAAGGCAATAAAAATAAAATGAAATGAGAATAGAGCCTTGTTTTAATCTTCTGTATAGCGGAGTTAATGAAAACCCGAAAGTTTAATCAAAAGCCTATTACTTTTAGAAATGAATGGCTTCACAAGTTTTCGAGTTCTAAAAAGAAACGATATGACCTATAATAGATTCAAATATAGTGAATTCCTACTTTTAAAAATCTTTCAAATTTAAAAGGTTGATTTTCTATTAATTACTTTGAAAGAGGAATTAGAAAAGAAGGTCTTTCTAACCGCTTCTTTCATGGTTTCTGAATACATACGCAAAGTGTTTTTAATACTTCATTTGAAAAGTTTTGTTCTGCATTTGAATAATTTTCTTATGTTAATAAGTAATATTAGAACTTTAAAATAAAATATTTATGATTGAATATTAAAATTAAAAAAACTCTGATAGCATATAATTATTAAATGAAAGTATTTTAAAAATTGTTAAAATAAGAGAATTACAGGAAATTTAAAATCATAATGAATATATGAAATACTTAATTAAATATATTGAAAATAAATAGTATTTAGTTTGTAGGAAACATATTTTTTGATAAATATTAACAAATTTAATCCTTTACAAATGAAAAATAAACTATTGTAGTTGTTTGATTTTAATTTAGTTTCAGGTCAACAGTTTTTTTTCTAGAAAGCTCAGACGCCATTAAATATAAATTTTCAATTATGCTATAGTATGCTTATGGGTTACTTTATTTTATTTTAGGATTAATATGTGTAATATATCTATACTATATTAATAAATAAAACAGTTAATTGATACATTTAGACTGTTTTTGTACTAAATGCTTAGAAAAATACTAATACATAGAAAGGTATAAAAAAAGATTAATTGTTTATATCCCATATTGATTTATCATACTTTAAATATATTTTTTTAATAAGCAGAAATAGATTATCATTAGTATTCGTGACACGAGTATTTATACTTGGATAATATTTATAAAAAGGGTTAATGAAGTACATTTAAACTTTTCAAAGTTCTCTTCGGCACTCTTTGTAATTCTTATAACTGTACTTACAACAATAAGAAACCGAATCCAAAGTACATTTTTAGCATATCTGTGAGCTAAGAAAATCGAAGGAGAATTTATTACTTTTCAATTCTGTAAATTTTCAAGTATAATAGTTTGTTGGAAAAAGAGTTATTTGAAATAACTCGCAAAGCAAAACTTAAATCATATACTTTGTTTAATTCTTAGGAAATTGAAGAAAAAAAAGGTTCCATTTTATCTGATTGCATTAGAGTCTTGCATGTTGAAAGATACTTATTAATATGTGCAATAAATATATTTTCTAAACAATAAGGTTTAATTACATTGTTATTTGATTTTAAAGATTTGTAAATCAAGAAAATACACTTTGTGACTCATTAATTGAATAGACGGTAAAAATTATTTTCTTTCAAATTTTTTTTTAATCAAGAGAGTTATATTTAATTACGTATCTTCAAATTTTTAATGCATGGAGGTAATCATATTTTGCTAGACATTTGTGAGGTATAATTAGTGATGTGTCTTTAAATTATAATAGAAATACTTGCAGAACTTTGTATTTTTATTATAGAAATTCTATTTATATAATCAACATAAGCTATGAAAAAGCAACTTAGTTGAGTTTATTTATATGACAGGTTCCTAGAGGTCCAGAGGGAATAGCTGACGACCAATGGTCTTCAGCATTCTTTTCACCCTCCTACATCCAACTGTCAAGAGAATGTAGGTTTCTTACCGTTCATATACTTAACCTGTCGCCTTTAGTCTAATTTACAACTCCACAACGAAACTAATAGAACCTCTGACGGGTATTCCTGTGAGAAAAGCAGAAGTTCCAGTCAAATTCATGACCATCCCAAAGTAAGCTCTAAATCAAACAGTATCTACGTGACTTAAGCTTTTGGGACTAGTTAATACTCAAATTAGTTTCCTTGGGACAATGCTAAGTGGTGAGACTTGTTTGGATCTATATACTCACTTAACTAACTCTCAGGAAAGAAAATTACTGTCTCCTAAACTCGTTTCTTGTCAAAGAGGAATTCAAAGTAAAAGCTATTAAGCATTTCTTTTTGCCTCTGGGTTTCATTTGATTAAAATTCCTAAAAAGTTTGTTTTTTAAGCAAATTTTCGAAGCTAAAATATCAATAACATTATTTTATAAAACAGACAAAAGTGTTGTGATTATTGATTTCAAACGGCATTATGACTTAGTTAAATTATTACTCAAGAGAGTTATTGCTCCCCATATTATCAATGTTTAGACTACTAATTACGATTCAAAGCCAAGGAAGAAATTCCTTACACTTGATTACAAAGAGAATTATGTATATGCACTCTTCTCTTATCTCATTTGAAATGAAAAGAAGAGTTGGGAGAGATGGAGAATGCGTAGCTCTTTCTTAATTGACTACTTGTCGAGTCACTTGCTTTTACAACAACAGTGTTTCGAAAATGATCTCAGCTGTGCACGCAAAAGTAATGAAATTACTCTTCACGTTTGAAGAGAGGAGCCTCTCTTCCTCCCAATGACTTTTTTTTTACACATGGGCTCTAACCCATGATTGTTTCACAGTTGCATTAGATACTAGGGTCTATTCGCAGTTACATTCAATCCTTTTATATAATGCAAAGATAATTGAAAAAGACAACAAGTATTTGGAACTAGCAATGAAGAAAACAAAGAATATTGTTTGCACACATTAAAAATGTAATAGGGGTAATAAGTCCTCTAAACATTTTTTTTCTATGTCAGACAAAGCGAAGAAAGCAAACAACAAATTTGTATTATCTTGGATTTTAGAAATGCAACCACGTCATTTATGGTTGCTCAGATGTACTATCCGAAGAGTAAGTAAACCATTTTAAAGGTTTGCATTTTTATTTATAAAACAATGGAAGTAGCATTTTCCATTTATTAATTACGAGTTTTTAAATTATAGTCTCAGAGAGAAAGTTATTTAATGAAACAAAAAATTATTTCGAGGATTTAATTTCATTTGAACATTTGACAAAAAAGAGCCCAAAGCAAATTATTCGTAGTTGATGAATGACAGAAAAACAAATTACTTGTAACATTATCATTTTATTGTTTAGATTCAGGTAAATTGGAATTTTATTTAGTTAATATATTTATTCATCGAGTAAGAAATTACTGTTAAATAAGTTTCATATTAACAGTAGTAGAGAGAGTATACAACTTCTTTTATAATCTATTATCTTCACAAAATTTTTTTAAGAATGTATTTCTTTTTTGTTGTTTTCAATGTAAAGGTTTTTATTAGAACTTTAAAATTTTATATTTATATGGTGAAGTTACAAATTTAAAACATAGTCTATCTTTAAATTTGCTTTATTATAAAGTTTATGAATATTGAATAAGTAACAGAATATAAAACTAAAGAAAAAATAAGATATGACGATATAGAGCAAGATAAAAATATTTGTGATTAAAATTTTGATTGAATAGAAATACATTTCTCAAAATAATTCTTTATTAAAGATAGAGTGATATTTTTTAAATAAAAATTTCATCCAGAAATTTAAATTGAGTATTAGGAAAAAAGTAATTAGAGGTGTTATAATTTTAAAATAAATGCTGCAATCAAGGAATATATAAAGAAAAGATAATTTATTTTTCCTTTCCACACATTAACTTAAAATTTTTTACATTTGTTGAATATCTGGAATAATGCTCACAAACAATTATTGAATTTTATTAAAAGTTTACAGAAATCAATGAAAGTATGGATAATTTTTCTTGGGTTTATTTTCAAAATGAAAGAGCGCGTTAGCTTTAAAAAGCATTAAATACATCATTGTTGACTTAACGTCTAGGTTCTTGCTTCGTTTTCCTATTTTTATACTCTTTATAACAAATACTCTGTAAGATTCCATAGCAATGGGTTTCATATAACATCAAAGGAGAAATAGGGGTCTTACGTCTAATGCTTCCTTTCGTCTATCCAAAATTCAATCTGTTAAACTTTTTCTATATTCTGAGTCTTTTTTATTTCCACTTTGATTTATGTCATGTCTTGTATATATCATGATGAAGGTCTTCAATAAGATGGAATACTTTTACTTTTCAAAAAGTAACTAATATTTACTTATAGTTAGGTCAATTTTTTTTTATTTATATTTGTTTCCTTTATTTAATGAGTGGATAGTTATTGAAATATACCGATGCTAAATCTAGATAGAAAACTATTATAGTATTGAAAACAATCTTCTGATTTCAGAAACATATTTATTTTTGATCGAGTTTATTAGCTTTTTTATATAGTATATACTCCATACGTAATCTTCCTTTCATTATTAAATGGAATTTTAATAGTATATGTTAAAGAGAGACTTTCATATTCATTGAATTTTTTTTTTAATTCTGAGATTCCAAGTTTGATTGTTATTCTTTCTAAAATTAGGTGGATACAACCTTCAAAAAACATCTTTTATCTGCTTCAAGCTAGTGTAGTTTATAAATTCTTTAAATATTTTAAATTATTCTTTCCTGAATTCGAGCGTTATTATGTATATTTTATTAATATTTCTAATTTAATTTTTTTCACAGGAAAACTTTATTACTTAAAAATTTAAAAATACAGCAAATATTATCTTTTTTTTGTCGAATTTACCGAGAGATTACTGTTTGTAACCGTTACTAAATTCATGAATTATCATTTAAATATTTTTTTATCACGAAATGCGTAAATTATAAGATATGGAAACTTACAATTTTTTTTTTTGAATTTAAAATGATATTACGAAAGTGATAAAGATTAGCTCATCTTTCAATGATTATTTATATAAAAATCACGGAAACGTGACATTATTTTATTCTTTAAAGGGACTTGTTTTTTTTTATTTCAACACACCATGTGCCTTGAATTTAATTTTTACCTTTTAATTTTTATTAATTATTATCATCTAATATCTAATATCTTTGCTTAGCATCAAATATATTTAAAAGAATTAGAGCAGCGCTGTTTAATTTGGTTATTCATGCGACTATTTATTTAGATTTTTCTATAATTTTGTTTGCACTAAGAAATAATTCTTCTCACATTTTACATTACAAAATCATATGTTTGAAATATTTAGACAATTTCTATATAATGAATTGAATAAACAGTTTTTTAGTAATGATACCTACTTTAAATTCTGACTATTCTTTTAAATAGCAAAGTCTTGATCTATTTGAACAAAATATTATTTATATGTCAGATATTAAGACATGACTCTACTAATCTTAAAAAAATGAAGTATTGAATTAAAACCCTAACATTTTGAAAAGAATACTTACAATATAGAATTATTTTTGTTTTAAAATTTTGTTCAGCAAAAAATTTATTTTACGTAAGAATTTTAAATATGATAAGAATATAATGAAAATGATTCCACTTTTAAGATATAGAAATTAAATGTTTATTTCTAAATTTCTTCGAGGCACGTATTAATAATATAATTTAGTTTGAAATCCTCGCTTAAGGAAAATTTATTTACAGTTTGAGACTATAGTCTTAGTTTAAAATAAAATTGTAGCGTATTTTTAGTTACTCTTTTTTAGTTGAAAACAGCATTTATTGATGCAGATTTCGAAAGATGCGTAGCAAGAAGAGCGTGCTCATAAGTAGAGTTTAGAAAAGGACTTTTCTGTACAATCTTTTTTTTCCCTCCACAAACGTTATTTTATGTAAATTCAAAAGTTCGCGACAGTTCTAAGCCAAAGATCTTAACGCTTCTTATTCAAACCTTATTTTTTGGAAGTTAAATGACTTTTGTTTTCTTCGACGGTAATGGATTTATCCATTAAGAATATCCCTTTGTTCCGAACTCAAAGTCTAGGAGTTTCACTGGAGTTATTAAAATCCCTTTTGAAAAAGCTTTAGTTTTTAGGATAAAATACATACGAGTACAGCTGAAAAATTGTTACCAGAAATACAATTACCATTAAGATTATGATAAATTATTCAGAAATTTATTCATTTAAGTAAATTTTTTTTCAGTGTATAAGTTACTAGCAGAGAGTGCTAATATTTAAAATATCTTTAATGTTAATGCTTTTAATTTTTTAAAATAATTTTTTTACGTATTTGCGATTTAAATATTAAAAAAATATATTCGAGACCAGTCTTTAAATGACATTCATATAGATCTTGAATGATAAACTAAAGAAATTTAAAGTAAAAGTTTCTCAAGTTAAAAATGAATAATAATGCAGTGTTTGTGATTATTTTTCGGGAAATGTATGACTCCAGAAATTACAAGATGTTTATTACATTGGGCTTAGGAATACATGTGTGTTTGAATTAAGTCTAGAACACAATTTGAAATATTGAGAAAGTTTGCTTTTTACTCTTTTTTTTAAATTAATGGAATTTGATGAAATTAATTTGTTATTTTTTTTTATCATAGCGTTTTATAATAATTGTTTACAAATATATTATTTTAACGCTGCATATTTTAGAAGAGAAATACTTTGCAGTTGGTATTTTTGCTACACTGAAATTTTCAAAAGCATTATCTAGTAACATAAAGAAATATCTATCTAATAAATATCTATATGTAGGTTGAATGACTGTTATGATCTTTTTCGTTGAAGTTACAGAGTATTGGTAATTACTATTCTTCCTTAGGTTTTTAAGAGTAAGTTTTCTTGTATCATACTATGGAAAATTTAATACATATGTTTAAGACATAATGGTCTGATTAAGAATTAATGTTCTTAATATTAAATTATTGTAAATTAAACGTATTAATTTGTATGAAAATAAAAAGTATCTACAGAACCCATCCAACATCGAACGAATTACGTGTTTTTAAAATAACATAATATATAAACTTTTGAAAACTCTTATATAATCTCCAGGAATCTTAACACAAAATAAATTCACTTACAACATTTCCCCCTTCTTTAAGAGTTTATAAGTACTTAATCATAGAGGCGTTTCTTAAAATACAGATGTTCTTATAAATTTTTTCTCAAATTAAAAATAATATTAAACATTTGAAGAAGTTGTTAAATTATTATTTTGAAAAGTTAAAACAATTAACATAAGGAATATGTATTAGATCATTTATGTTATTCAATTTATGAATAAAAATTATAAAAGTTATCTTATTTTACAAAACTCACATGAATTTAAAAATACTATTATATTGAAAGTCTGAACTTCTTTAAAAGAATTTAAAGAAAATGGTGAGAATTTTACTAATTTGAACCATAGACAATTTAAAGATGAAATAACTTATAAAAATGAGAAAATTTAGAGACAACTTAAAACCTTTCAGACAAAAATGATAATTTTGTTACATTGTTGAAATGCTGATAACAGAAGGTGCATAGATTTAATTCCATATTTAAATAAATAGGATAAGAAATAAAGTTCATTGTATTTGTTACATGATTTCAAAGTGTCACAAGAATTTTAAACATTAAATATTTTCAAAGAACAAGAGTATAATTGGGTTGTTTGATACACTATTGAAAAGTTGTATAACGAATGAGCAAAGGAAGACTGCATTCAGTTTCATATTGAAAGAGTAGGATCATTTAAAAGTATCTATTTATGTTTTAGGATATAAAAAGTTATCCATATAAAGTAAAACCAAGTAGTTACGTGCAGTAAAATTTTATGGAAACTGAAATTAATTTTCTTTATCTGAGCTGTATCATTTTAGTTTTAATAAAGGTTAGACAATTACTTATAGAAATAAATTTTTTTCAAATGTATATTGTATTTGTTTAAATATCGTATGTATAAAATATAAACTCTCAAATATTTGTATAATCTATGTGTGTATGAGAATTTATATTCGAAATGGTTAAATAAAGTTCATTTTTATTAATAAGAAATAAATTTGGTTCTTTTCACACAATATCGTTTAGATGCATTCTATCAAAAAGGATACGGAAATATGAGTCTAGAAAAATATTCTGGAAATAAAACCGGAGGAAATTGGCCTATGAGATCCGTGACATCTGCTTAGATGGTTGGTGGCTAAGTCATTCCTAATGTCACTATAGAATAATAGCCGATAAATTCTGCTGTCTTGTATCTTTGTTGGGTTTGCTTTTGTGCTAAAGTTTCTTGGCTTTTGTTTTAATATCAACTGTCAGGAATTCTATGCCCCAAATGCTGTATGAAATGCTATATTTTGTAATATTTTGAAATATGTATTATATTTAGGTATTTGGCAATTTCATATTTATATATCTATCTGAAGAATAAAAGACCAGAGAAAGAATTTCACATTTATCATTGGAAATACCATTTTATTTGAATTTTTCTACTCTTAGTATGAAAATTATTATTTTAATATTATCTTTAAAAATTATACTACATTTTTACAAATATTTCAACAGTTTTAGAGAATATTTCCAAAAGTTTCGAATGAAACATTTTATAATTTTGGTATTTTTACAGAATGGCCACAACTTAGACTATAGTAAAATATAAAAAAAAAATTACGATGAGTTATAATACTTAATTTCAAATAATATTAGAAAAAATGTTCTAGAGTAATTTATAGAAATACGAAATATATCGCGAGAAAATATGTTATTGCAAATTACAATACATAAAGCGAAGGAACTCTGAATGAGAAGTGCAAAAGTTTCTGTTGGAATGTAAATTTTAGAGAATATAAGCTTACGTTCGAAGATTGAAGTACTTAATTAACAACAAAAATACGTTAAAAGCTATAGTATGATTATGTTATTTTAGAAGTAGATAGAAAGAGCTAATTTTTTATTAAGGTAAGAATAAATCACATGGTTACTTTTTAGTACTAAGCTCCAGCATTGGTAATTTATAGTTGCTCAGGAAAAATGATTAATAATGCGATTTTCTGATCATGCTGCGTAAGAATTAAAAATGAAGCTGCGCTTAGCAAGCAAATAACGTCTACATTAAGGAAAAAGATGGAGTTTTAATCTTAACTAGAATCCATCGGTATTTCAGACTAGTGATTAATAACTAAGATAGTAAAATATTGATGTTTTGTTTTTTGTATAATTAAAGGGTGATCGATAAAACTAGATTCATAGATTATTCAGTATTAAACTAATTCTTCTAACTTAGTTTACTGTTTGAGATTTATCTCACTTTTGCGAAGGGTTGATCCGTTTGCATTATGTTCAAGATAGAATTATTGAGAGTGCAATAAATTTCGTACTCTTGGCTTGCAAACATTGCTTTTTGCACAACTCAATTCAACTAAATGAAATAATAATTATTATCCTATGGATCCCTAGAAATATAGTTAAATATTTGTTAATAATGGTTTCGAGGCATTCGTTTCAATAGACATACGTATTATAACAAAAAAGGATGAGTTTTTGGAATTCAAGAAATATTGAAATCGTGCTATATATATAGAAGAAATATACATTCTTTAAAATTAGATGAACAGTCAAAATGTTAATTTCATCGTACCTGTTGTTTTAGATATTTTCTTTCTTACTGATATTCCTTATGATTGAAAATGAAACGTTATTAAGCTTATTAAAGACCTTCTGTATTTTCACGTATAGCATTGCTGCTTTTTCAGGGTTTATGGTTTATTACATTTTCTTCAAGTATTTATTAAAAAATAGTTATTACTAGAAATTACTTAAATCGTGAATATAAAGTAAAAATTTATTTAAGTATCATAAATATTTTAATTGATTTTTGTAAACTGTAACAAACGTATATGAATATAGATTGTACTCTGAATGTAAATAAAACTGCTCAGTTTTATAAAAAAATTAAAAGTAATACTTATACATGAATAAATTTTCATAGCGAAATGAATTAAAGATATATAATTAAATACGTGATATATTTTTCAGTATGTTTTACAAAATAAATATATTAGAAACATAAATGATCAATTCTTCGATCTTTTCATCGTGATATAAGTTTTGGACAAAATAATTTCTATACACAGGAAAATATCTTTTGGATTTCACACTTGTAGTTTTAAAAATTAATAAGAAATCACGCACTACTTGAGTACATTTTGTCCTTTTAGTATCTTGTTTAAAACACTATAATTTTATTTTAACGATTTCATTAATATTTTTTATTTATGTGCACGCGAGGCAGTGGAGATTTCCATAATCAGTGTGACCATTATAGTGACTACGGTCCAGCGGATAAATACAAAAAAAAAATGTGTTATAGTTATGCATGTAAATTATCGAATTACCCATAACAATATAAGACTAAAATTCCCTATTTACTAGTAAACCTCTTTGCTGGTAATACATTCAATACTGTGAACTGAAAGCTCTTAAATAAATCATCTGCATTGAATCTCGTGGACAATTCTTTCCTTTTCTTCACAAGAAAATCCATAACGTTTGAAATTATATTAATAAATATTTGAATTTCCTCACACATATTTGTAGATCAGTAAAATTTTGCTACTAAGTATTTTCTTAAATAAATCAGTTTAAATGAATGTGTCTGTTGAATATTGTTCTTTAAAATTAAAAATATGGAGCATGGATTTTTAGTTACATTTAGTTAGTAAAATTTTATTAGTTAATTGTCGATTGATATTTTATATTAATTTATCACAATATTTCTATTTCTTATTATTTGAATTTCTTACAATTGTCTTTGTGCAATTATTGTTTGCATAAAATTTCGGTGATAACTTAGCTAAGCATTTAGTTTTAAAAGCTACAAATATTTTTTACCCATATATTTATACTCAAATATGATGTATTTTTGTTGAGGATAAATATATTTAATTTTAATAAAATTGTTCTTATCCCCGTATTTTAAAGTACGCTGAAAAAAAAGTGACCTTTCAATGAATTGAAAAGATCAAATTAAAAGCTAGACAAAAGTTTTATTATTTCTAGCAGATTTTTTTTAAATTTAAAGTTTAAGTTACACATTGGATAATTTTTTCTAAAGTATTTACTTAGAGAATTGCTTAAGAGCGTGTAAAATTGTAACTAAACAAAACTTGAACAGTTTCTTATTTGAAGGGATACCAATTACTTTGGGCAAAAATGCTTTTGCCTTCAATGACTTATTTTTCTTACAAGTAATAGTTTTTTATATCTCCTATCTGATTCATCCCACTAGGGACAGTTGAAAAAAAAATAGGAATAATTTTATTTCGATGCGCTTTTCGAGTTAGATTTAAGAAAAGAACAGTAAAGGAATTAATGAAAAACCTTTTAAATGTGAAGAAGAAGTAAAGGATATTTTTTAATGATGCAGAAGTGTTTTCAATGTTTTTTTAGTTTAGGGGTTTCTTCCTTTTTCTCCCTTGATTAAGGGATATTGTATTTTTGTTTTGATAGCATAAAAACTCCTTGTTTTTGATTGTATAAGGAAGTTGGGTTCCAAAATAGAATTGTTCAAAACATTATTGGTTTTTAACTTCTAAGATGTGTCAGTTTCGATCGTTTTCTTTTTCAAATCATACCTTTCCATTTAATTTATATTGTATTTTATGCCTGAAGGCTTTTTAATTTTCTATTATTATAAATAAGCAAGAATTTGCCTTATGAAACAATTTTGCCTTGAAAACCCTGTTAAGCCTCATATAATTTCTTAAATAAAACTACGAAACAATACATTAAATTAAATGAGATATATCCCTATAATGTACTGTTCATGTAAATATGGATATCATTTTTTAAATTAATTAATTTTATTATTGTGTTTAAAACTTAAAGGCTTCGTTAGTACACATAATTGAAAAACATTTTCTTTCAAGAATTATTAAAAATGCATTTTAAAATTGAAAGAAGATAAGTCACGTATTAAGAGAATGTCAACATAAAGACACTCTTTGTAAAAGAGTGATTCTATTAGCAAAAAGGCATGGAAGAAGACGATATACTAAGCTCTTACGAAAAGTACTAAGCTCTTTTAATATGTTTATATGTATATTGTAACGATTAAATAATGCACATAATTTAAAACAATATCCTCTTAAGAACAATTCAAAATTGAAATAAGTTAAGTCACATATTAAGAGAATATTAAAATTTAATCCGTTGTTTGTAAAAGTATGATTCTGAAGAGCAAAAATGCAAGGAAGAAAACGAAATAAAACAGGTTTTCATTAATATAGTTGAGGGATTTGTTTCTTTTTACAAGATATATGAGGAGAGTTATATTATATATATATGTTATACATTATATATATAAAGATAGAATATGATATTATAGTATATATATATATATATATATATATAATATATATATATATATATATATATGAATATACATATATATATATATATATATATATATATATATATATATATATATATACATATATATATATTGGAAAAAAGTTCTGAGAGAGGTCTTCTTTTGACTGCAATGCATCTTACTAAAATTTGCTTATATATCTTTGAATGAGTCGTCCAGGAATAGAATAGCAAAAATTATATCTGAAATAAATTTAAACTAGTTTAAACTTCCTGTCCCAGATCAATATTCTATTCTGATTATTTTAATCTCATGTTTCATCAATACTATATAGATGCTAATTCCCTGAAGCAAACAACTTTATAGCTTTGAATTAAGCATTGTTTTAAATATATTACTTTGCTACCTCTTTTAAATTCTAAATATCATTACATATTTGCAGTTTAGATCACATTATTTGTACCAATTTTTTCAAACCATGTTGTTCTGATTTTCTTTTTATAATTTTTTGAAAATTATTGCATGATTTCTATTTATTCTTATATAACACTTACTAAATAATTTAAAGGCGTATTTATTTTACACTTTATATATCCTCTGTTTGATTTTTTTTGTACATTTTGAATACTACTATAGTATAGGAGGCATAATAAATTTTAAGTATTGATTGGTTGAATACAGATAAAATGTACAGTTTTCAGTGAAAAAAAATTTAGGAATGATTGATTCCCATCTGGATCTAAGAAATAGTCTTAATTTAAAATTTTAGGTCGGAAGAATTCTTTGCATTATTTACGTAGCAACAAGCCTTATACAAAAAAAAATTTAATGTAATTTAAGATGTTTTTTCGAAATAAAATTCAATGCTTTGTTAGACTATCCTAATAATGATAGTTAAATTTTTAAAAATAACTTTTGTGGAAAGCAATTATGTACACAATATTTTTTTGGGGGAATAGCAACCACACGTATCCATTTGACTGAAAGTACAATGGATTGCTAATTGAAATTTTGCTTCATGTGAGGTAGATACATGTGAGAGAAAAATGTATGTTGCATAAATAATTACTGTGGTAATATATCTATGATGAAAATTTGATCAGCTATAATTTTGTTGCATTTTATGGTATTGATAACGATTCTTGGATTAGCTGCATAAAATGTAGGTAACAGTTTTAAATAGAAAAACATTGTTAACGCTTGAAAATTACTTTCCCCCTGTTTTAAATTCATTCTTTATTCATTACTTTAATTACTATGGCAAACTTTTCTTTTGTGAAGCAGTTCTAATTAAAAGAGCTATTCATTTAAAACTAACAGTTTGAATGAGTTTCTTTGTTATTCACTTAACTGAATATCGGGTATATTTTTCAGAATGTTTATTATACCGCCTATTATTTGAAATCTATTAAACACATTTATTGAAAAAATATTAATTAAAATAACATTAACTGTTTTTTCTTTCAGTCCCATGAATGGATAAAAATTTCTGTGACTGATTAAAAAGAATATTTAGTTAATCTCACTGATACCTCAAAGTGAGAAACCTTGAAATTCTTTAAGGCGCACCGAAAAAAAATCTATTTAAAATAGCTTCAAGGAAAAGGAATGAAATAAGAAAATACGTAAAGAAACGTTGCTTTTAACCGAAATGAATCTCTAACCGGAGAAAAGAGAGAGATAATAAAGAGATTAGAGTCACCAAAAGAAAAGATAAAATAACAGGCAGCTCAAGAACATACCTGTCTGAAGTTTTATCAAGTATTTCCGAAAAGAAAGTTTAAAATGCAAATCAGCGAGGAGTAAAGTTTTCCGCGCTGGTAAATAAAAAGCACTCGAAACTTTCAATAGCTTAGGATTAGAGTTAGAAACGAATGAAACGTTAAAGTTGAGTTGTAAAACATGAATTCTGATTTCAAAGTAAGTAAATTTCTATTAAATGCTTCATTAATATGAAAAAAAAAAATGTTATAAGAAATATTTATGCATAAAAATTTATGCTTATCAAAACGTTTGTTCGGCGTATCAATACAACCTACAGTAAAAGAAATTTCGTAAAAAATATTAAGAAGTTTAGATATTTAGAATTAAAGATATATTTGTGTATATTTCGTTAAGCTCAAACAAATTTGTGATTTAGAATTATATGAATCTGTAATTTCGATTGTAATTATATTCATATACATTTCTAGTATTCGAAATAATATAAAAGTTCCAAGACGAAGATCAATTAATATATTATAAGTTAATTAGCATTGTTGTTTAGGAAATTTTACTTACATAATTTATGTTGACACAAAATATTTTTAAAAGTATGGCATATTGAAATTTGGTACAATAAAAAGATACGGTACATGATTAGAAATAAAATTAGAGCTCAAAATAGTTAGATTTTTCTCATTGCAATCCTGTAATTCTATTACATAAACCTTTATTTGTTATCATTAGAACTAGTTATAATTTTAATACCTTATTTAATTAAGACTTTTATTACAAATTTTGAGTATCTAGTAGATAAAGGGAATTTTAGTATAACGATGAATTTTTAAAATGTTGATTGATTTACACCTATTTATTGGTGATTTTGCTTCATTGAAACTTTCTGTATCTAGATTCCGTACTTATCTTTGAACTTGCCAAATATTTCATCTTATATCTTATATAAAATTATTTTACAAACATATTTAAAATTTATGTAAAAAGTAATAAATAAACACCGATATAATTTTTGCATCTGTCAGTATAGATATTTTTTAATCAAACATAGGAGATTTTAAGAGCTCTATTACTTATTCATAACTCTAATATTTATGACAAATTATTGAAACGTGCTTCACGATATTATGGTATCGATTTAAGAAAAGTTTATGAATATTTAAATTAACCATAATCAAAGGAAAAGTAAAATGATAGCTGTTACTTCAGTGTATGTATTTACATAGTTTAAATTAAAATTATTTCAAATTATAGTTTTTAGTCTTATATATGCAATAAAAATTTCTCCTTGTCTACTGTTATTTGAAAATTCTTAAAATATTAAGTGTTTACATTAGGCAAAGAGTTAATTACAAAATTTTGATTTATATATCTTATTAGTTCTACAAATTGCGCACGCTTGAAAGTATCGAAAAAAAAAATAGTGTACAAAAAACCACCTCTGAATAAGAAATGAAATGAATACTGGAAATAGAGAACAATCATTAACAGAAGTTTTATAATCATTGTTTTCCTTTCGTACACGCACGCACGTATGCTCGCTCGCACGCACGCACGCACGCATATATATATATATATATATATATATATATATATATATATATATATATATATGAATCAACGTTCTTTTAATGATTATATTTGTCTTTATACTGATTAATCTAAATTTTCAAGTAAACTCTTAAAGCGTTCTAAAAATAATTGTTTGATGTTTTCCGCTAGTATTATGAGGAAATGGTTTTTACAGCATTCTTTTTACAGTAAAATAAATAATCACTGTTATTTTGCTGAATGTTTTTTGCGTTAATCACGTTACATATTTTGTATTTTCCTTTTTCATGCTTTTCTGTAGATCAATAAATATTTACAAGGTCCCTCCAAGCAAGATAACAATAAATACAGATTTCTTTTCTTTTTATTTCTAGCAGGAATTCAATTTCATAATGTTACTCAAATGTGAAAGAAGTTTTTTTCATTATTTTATCTCCTTTTAAGAGTGAGTCAAAATTACAAAGATAGGAATAAATAACGTGTAAAATGGTTCTTGAAAATATTTCCCATACATGAGGAAATTTTAGACATTTTTTTAGACAGAATTTTGAAGACATTTTTTTATGACTAATATCGAAGATTTTTTCGTATGAAATAATACAGGGGGAAGACAGAATAATAGAAACACTTAAAATCTGATTTATTATTATATTCATTTATATCAGTTTGCTTACCATGAATGTTATGGATAGCATACACTCGACGTGGAATATATCTATATACATCTGTCACATAACATAATGGTATTTTGTACCATTTCTTCTTTAAAATACATGGAACATGAACATGATTTTGGATGAACAAGATTTTGGAATACTTTAAGTTTAGGCTGTAACGCGAATCTTCCTAAAAAACTGTAGGGGCTTAAGAATGTCAAAGAAAACAGTATCCCACATACCACGAAAGTTCTATCTCCATTTGTTACAAATGGACTAAGCTGCAAACCTGGAATACTATTATCGGATATCAGCAAGCCCAATATCTTTCTTTGTTGGAAAACAAAGTGAAAGACGATTTTTCAAATCAAATTATATCTTTCCTGTTATCAAACTTCCTGTTTTAATGCTCTATACTCCGCTGTATACATTTTTTTGGCATCGATGTGTGTAATGAGAGGTTTTCTTCTTACAACATCGCCATGAAAGTCTAATTTATAAAATTCGAGACGATTAATGTTCTGCTTGAAGTAAGATCTCTTAAAGTGAACTTTAAATCTGCTGTTATTTTCTAAATTGTGCATTTAAGTTTTTGGGTAATAATTGCGCCATTGCTCGATATACTCACCTGATGACTTCCTTTTCTGGCCTTAATCTTGATATTTAGAAAAAAACATATTATTCCATTTGATGCATGGCCATAATTTAATATTCAGTTAAACTTGTCACACCTATTATTTCGATTGCGTTAGATACAAAAGCCCTTAAAAAGCGAGCAACAATAATTACATTCCTTCAAATCACTGAAATGTGATAATATAAAGTAATATTTTACAGCAGTGTGTCTGATTTGTAACTGTGGCACTTACAGGGTGAAAATTAAAAAAACAAGACTGAAGATTTAAAAAAAAATTATTTTGATTTCATACATATTTACTTATTATCACCTTAAATATGCACTCCTTCTCTATCTCTACAATTCTACATGAGAATCTTCCATTGTTCGAAATAGTGCTGGAAGTTTTCTTTTGCCAGGTTATTCAAGATGCGTGCCGCTTTCTCTTTCACAGCTTCAGCGAATTCAAATATTGTTCCTTTTAATCCAGATTTCACTTTAAGAAACGGATAGAAGTCGTATGGTGCAGGATCCGGTGAAAAAAGCGGATGGTCTAACAGTGGGATGCAGTACTTGGTTAAAAACCTCTTAACAGACAATGCAGATTGACTTATTCTTCCACAATGCGGGTCGTTTTTTCCTTATTCTTTTAGGGAGTTCAGAAGGAACGTAAATGTAATAATGCTGATTAATAGTTTGATCTTCAGAAACCAGTGAAGGCACACAATCCCACGAATATAGGGCTCTTCCAGTGCATGTATTGGTATAAGCAAAAATCCACGATTTGTAACACGATTTTATCGTTTCCAATAAGTTTGGGTCATTTTCAATGGCATTCAAAATGTAAGTACTAACATTTTTGCGAGCATCTTGTTGTTCCAATGTGAGAGTTTTTGTCACACACATTTTGCATGTTAAAACTGTTAAGTAAAATTTATCGTACAGATTATTTGTCGACTCCTATAGTCTCAGCAATCGCGCGAATACTTAACCGACAGTCAGATAGCCGATTTTTTTTTGATATTGTCTTCCTTTTTTTGACGTGGAAGGTCGACCCGGGTGATAGAGTTCTTCAACAGCTTCTCAGCTCTCTTCAAAGCTATTAAACCACTCAAAAAATCGTGGATGCGATAAGTATTCATTGTCATACATTTCTTTTAATAAATTATAAGTTTCAGTAGCGGTGTTTCCAAGTTTCATGGGAAATTTCACAACAATTCATTGCTCTATTGTTACACTTATCCTTTTTTACGGTGAAACAAAAAATAACTCTAATGCTACAGCTGTACGGATTTGTTTACAGAAGTCAGAGACATTGCATTCTATAGAGAAGGCTTCACCCTAAACAGCTGTCGGTCGCTGATGTTTGACACTTGCTTACTTCTTCTGCAGCAGCGTCAGTCTCGTTATTTAATATCAACTCCTCGTCATTATATAGCAGAACTTCCTGCCTTATTCGTTCATATAACAAACAGTGACATCGAACAGAAACATCGGAACATTATATAGAAAATTTTCATAAGAGTGCTTTCAGAGAGAATTTTTGCTCGTCTTCAGTTAGTGTTTCAATTATTTTGTCTACCATCAGTAAATTTGATCCTAAGGTGAATTATTATTTCTTAATTATCTATACTTTTTTACTTTAAAAAAAGAAAAGTTTCATTTATAACAAAAAAACCCACCTTTCGTATTTATTTTAAACATGGATATTTAAACTTAATGCTGAGTAGTAATTATTATGCTTTTTCTAACTGTGTGCTACTGACATTAAAATTGATAATACCTTGTAAATGAGACTCATTAAACGTTCTTAATCTCTTCTTTTTTGAAAATAAATTAAGTTAACACTGTTTGTTAAATTCAAGGCTTCTCCTTCCGCGTGTATAAAAATCTAAAAATTAAATTTATTAAGAATGTACCAAAAGAAAAATTACAATACTGATTTCTATGGTATTTGGCGCACTTTCCGTTGATATCTTTAAGAAAAATTGTTCAGAATGAATCAAATCTTGATATTTATTACAGAGGCAACATAAAAAATAACTGCAGGCACTGAACAAAATTTGAATAGTTAAAATGCAAAAGAAGACTGATAATCCAGCAAATTGACAGACAAAATTATTCTTTACTATCTATGTTTTTAATGTGATTTAATAAAAAAAAATCAATGCTTGTAATATCAAGAGTATTTTAGCTATTAACTCTCATAATTACAATATCTTTAAGACTACTGGTATACACAGCAAAAATTTATTTTGCTAAAGCCCATTACAATCGCATGAGCATATTAAAAGTTTTTAAGTTAAACAATTCTTCAATCTAGAAATATTCTCAGATTTAGTTGTTCAATAGATTCACGATAAGAACAAAGAGACTAGAGATGCTTTAAAGTTTCATCTAATACATATCAGTTATAGGTACTAATAAAGAACACCTGAATCCCTTAAATGTTTTAATATTATATAGTTATACAGGTGAGTATATATATATATATATATACATATATATATATATATATGTTATAGATATATATATATATATATATATATATATATATATATATATATATATATATATATATATATATATATATATGAAAGATATACATATATATATATATATATATATATATATATATATATATATATAGTATGTATGTATGTCGAAAAAATCTTACATATTTCTCGGTGTTTGAAAAATTGTGTATCATTACCAAAATAGCTATCTTAGCATTCAGTCAAAAACGTTGACTCATCAAATAATGAATGGATATCTTGAATCAGAATAGGTTTTATATCAAATGCAGAAGTTAAAAAATTCTTTATTATAACCATCCCTGAAAGGAAATAAATCGCCTGTAATAAAAAGGTGTTTAAAATCAATTGGATCTTATTCGTTCTTTTGCTTTCTGAAGAATTTCGATACTGTCCGAAAAACTCCGATAGTTATTCACGCTGGCAAAGTTTTCCCTATTTCTGATATCTGTGCAGTATCTGTCATAGCAATTTTTTAAAAGTTATATGTGAATGTTGAATACACATTTAGGATAAAAATTCAAATTTTTTTTTTTACTCCACCGAATGATATTTTTTTGAGGTTTCAAAACTGTTTTCGTCTCAATTCCACGATAAATGGATATCGAACTTTTGAGATTCTTGTGTTATTTGACATCTGTCCACGAAACAGGAGATGGCATTTATATAGCCGTAAGACGGTAAAGAAACATTTTCTCTCATTTTTTTGCTAAGTTCTATAAGATAAATTCTGAATTGCACCTATGTTATTTCACTATATATTTTGTCAGCTTTTAATATTTTGAGCAAGCGTTTTGGTATGTATGCAGTAACTTATATTAATGTTTATAAAATAAATTTTATTTACCACGTGTATTTTATTTAAAAAATTTAAATAAAGTCATATTTCAAAATAAATCAGGAAATTTGTGTTTAAATAAATTTTTTAAAACAGTTTTAATGTTTTTCACCACAGAGATCTTTACATACACTTCATAATTTTCAGTCTCTTTTGTGATATGGACAATCAAGTTCCAGTTATTGGTTTTATAAGAAAGAAAATTTTAAAAAAAGTTTCGAAAAATAAATTTATGCACGAAGAATGATTGTGTTCAATAGTTATTGCTTAACAATAAAATATAAAAATGCTACTGAAAGTAATATCATCTATGTTTCTAAATAAAAAAAATGCGTTTTCAATAACTATATTTCTGAAGTTCCTCTTCAAGTATTCTTGAAAATTCAGAATATGTCTGTTTCAGTAGTAGAAATTTTGCTTACCTCAAATCTTATGCAAGAATGTTTTTTAAATCGACAAGATATCACAAACGACGTTATGATTTAATACTGAGAGAGAGAAGGGGGAAGTATTTGTCATTTTTATGACCTAATAATTACTAGGAATAACATAACAAAAAGGCCATTGAGCATTAAGAAATCAATGTATTATTCTGTCATCCCCATTTTTCTAAGCACCTCATTCAGATGATGATTAAATTAGAATTTGTATATGGAATTTATTACAACTTTGAGACTTATATCAGTCTTGACTTCAGCAGAAAAAATATAATTCCAACAATCTACCATATATATATATATATATATATATATATATATATATATATATATATATATATATATATATATATATATATATATATATATATATGCCCTATATCTCTTTCTATATTCAAAGTATTTGATCATTTTTATCGTACGATTTAATATAAGCTAATGCTAATTATTATTGGATTAATAATTAATATGAAAATTTATTTTAAGTAATATTATTTAGTATATTATATCATTTTTGTACTTTTATTTTACTATTCCTTTCTGTATTCTTTTGTCCAAAATTTTCGGATTTTTTTATCCTAGTTCTTACGATTTATGGTTATTACCAATTTATTTTATTTTGTGGTTCGTGGTTTTCTCTATTTATTTTATTTGTGATTGGTGGTTATTTCTATTTATTCTAATTTTACTGAGTGGGATGTTTCGGTACCACACATTTCAGTTAAAAGCCTGAAACAGCAATTTAAATTATTTTATCTATATTATTTTAATTTTTATGTTCTTAATAGTTTCAGAATTTCCAATTAAATTTTTTTAAAATTTGCTTATTCTTATGATTTTTAAGTTTGTATTTGAATCCTTGTTCTTAACACCCACCCACACCCACACCTACACACCCTGCACCCACACACCCCACACCCACACATTCTTCTCTATAGTTTTTTTGTATTTATTTATTTTATGTGTTATTAAATATTTCATTATATTAATTAAAACGAAAAGAAAAAAAAATCATAGTTGAGCGCAGGAGTAATTATTTTTTCTGTAAGCAACTTTATTATTTCGTAATAAAACTAAGTGAGGCAGATTTTCTGCATACCAAAATTGATAGATAAAGTTTCTATTATTCTTTGATATTTGTTTCTACAATAAGGGAAAAATAATGAATGTCGCTCTTTAATATATAAAAACTGCTCTAGAAAAAATGCTGCATTATGTATGATTTTTTCCATTTGTAAACAATTTCTGAATGCTAGAGTTATCAGCAGTAAAGGTAACGATTAAAACTAATATTCGAGAGAAGCAAAATTCTTTAAGTTCTCATGAGCTTAAATTTCCTAATATATTAATTTTTCATTTAGAAATGGATCATGAATTCATATTAATAAAACAAAAGTCATCTGAGGATTGATAAAACACTTATCTTATAATATTTAATAAGTTTTTCCTATTAAAAGGAAAAACGAAAGAGTAAATTTACCCACATTGTTATTTACATGTTCTACAATGCGGTTTTATTTATTCGATATCGTCTTCTTTGGAAAAATGTACAAAGCAAGTGTGTTTTTCAAATAGCAAGTGAAAGACATATTGGTTGCAGATTTCGAAATGTTCCTTTTATTTATGAGTTACAAACAGTTGATATATAAATGTAATAAAAATATAAATACATAATAAATGAATTAGTTTATTAAATAAAAAGAGTAGAAAAATCTTTTCTCTCTCAAATAAAATGTTAAATAAGTGCTCACTAATTTTCTTCGGTTGGAAAACTTATTTTCCAGAGAAAACTTTAATATCATTCATTTAATGGATAGGAAACAATAAACATATAATGAAATATTCTAAGCTGTGATTAATTGGTCCTCAAATGGATATATTAGGAATCCAACAATAGTTATTTTCCTGAAAAAGATATGGCATCGGAACTTAAATAATATACAATCGTATAATACCCTTGTAATGTGTTTTGAATACATATCTTATTAGAAATGCATCGAAAACTAATTATCTTCAGGAAGAAGAAGCTGACGTTATTCATTTATAACGATTCAAGAAATGTAAATTTGACGGAAATTTTTTTTTTTTCCTTCTTGTTTTATACTTATGTAATTTATCGCATTATTAAATTAACTGAAAGTTAATTGCAATGTGTTGTAAAAAATAAAATATACTCCTTATTCGTCAGAAAAATTATATTTTTAAAACTTATCGATCTTGTTTTGTTTTAATGAAGACATAAAATTTCATAAATAAATAAAGTCCGATTATATTCCAAAGCTTTTAAATTGGCCTACTTTTGTGATCTTGAAATTTTTGAAAATAAATTTATCCATAAAGTTTTATTACAATTTTGATTCTAATAATAGTTTATTGAATAGAACCTGATATGAATTTTTTAACTTTCTTCCGAAAAAAGTGATAATTTTTAACCTAATCTAATTTAATTTTCAATACAATTTCTTGGTAAACTAATCACGTATGAGAAATCTGTATTTTTGTGATTTGAAACAAAAGAATTTCAGATTTTTAGTGTTTAGAGCTTAACGTTGTTCAATGATAACAGAAATTACTTTATAAACATTTACTATGCTTAAGATTCGTTGAAAATATTATGTATTACATCACTTCTTTTTATTTTTACTGTAATAAATTTTTCTTTCAATTGTTATTTTCCGTTAACTATTTTCTAATAATTTGTTTTCGGAATAACTTAAGTTTTTCATAGAAGAATGAAAATAAAAACTGAAATTCGGAATCAAAGTTAAATATGTGGAGTTCAAATAATATAAAATGTTTCTGATTTATAACTTAGATTGAATTAAACATCGATACTTCATGATAAGGAGAATTAAAGGAAATCGCGGTATGTATAGTTAAGTTATTTTGTCTTGACCTATACTATTAAGATTCGTGAAGCTAAGCATGTAGTTTTTTTTTCTTACAGCGACAAATCAAGTGTCAAAGTAAATTACTGGGAAACTATAGTTGGTCTTGTTAATTGATTTTCTCACATGTATTGGATAAAGGCTATTTTTGGAAGACATTCCCTCATGGACTTATTTCTCAAGAGACAATTTTTTCCTTCCTAAAAGCCACTTTCGGAACTTGAGAAATCCTCCTCGTGTCATTGATTGGAAAAGTTTCTATTTACCTTAAGAAACTACCTACTTTACCAATACTCTTGCCGAATCTTAAAGTGAAAAACTCTTCTAAATTACACGAAGTTTTAATTCTTGCTGCTCGCTGAAATCAAAAGTAACTTCAAATTCGAATGATAAATGTTATTTAATTTTATTGGTAATCAGAGTTTTAGTTATATCTAAAAAATCTCAGGAAAAGAAAAAGGAATAGGAATATTAGAATAGATAAAGTAATGTTTTTTGTAGAGGAATTTATTGGCAAGGACTTTCAATGAAATAATATGTGACACTACATAGCTTGAACTATTTTTGACAGTGACAAAAATGGATTCTATTTCTTTTGGCATATATTCTTTCTATAAAATAAATTTTCCGAATTTTTCTTGAAGACATTTTTTTCTTAAATGAACAATGTTACAATCTTTCCGAAATACATCTTATTTAATGCTTAAGTTTCTTAGAACAGCGTCCGAATTAAATAAAGTTTATATTTTACTCTAGATACATATTTTATTGAAGGATTTAGGAAAAAAAGCATGTACACTCCTCAAAACATTTTATCTACATAAAAAATGATACTATTTAATGTTAAAATATTAAAAAAAATATCAAGAGAACATTTGAAAGCTAAAGATGTTTGGCTTTAACATTAAATAATAAATTACTGACTTCCTTGTTTTTGAAATTCAGATTTATTAATTTACTCATTATAAAAAATTTATTTTTCTACAGCTTAGTTTATATTCCTTTTGGTGAAAAATGAAATTATTGGTTGCATTAATAAATACAGAATATCACACTCAGAGATCACTTTTCACACATTCTTCATGAACTATAAGTAATTCGCATTGTCAACGCTATAAAAGTTATAATTATACAAATGAAGATAAATTATAAAAAAAAAAATTTAAATCCTGAATATTTTCATCTATCTAAAATGTATATAAAAATGAGCAAGTACATCTTTCATGAGATATATCTGTCCTTCTATTTAAGATAAAATTCATTATTAATGATTAAAAGCTGTAATTTCACCATCATATTTTAAATAAAATTAAAACTAAATATTTAATAAGACAAATGCATAGAAAAGATTAGATTTTTACGTGGTATTACATTCAGAATAAAAACAGTTTAAGAAATTATTCCTAAATATAAAAGCAAGATTCTTTTCGGTAGTAAACAAAAGCAACTTAGAACAATGTTACTCCAGTTTTGGTTGCATTAAAAAGGAAGGTGATCTCCTCAAGAAACATGATTTCTCAAATTACCTTGCTAGTATCATACCCTGAAACCGTCTCGATGTATTTCAATAATAATTATAAAACAATTTCCGAGGTATAATTAATGATGCGACCCGTTTTGGTATCTCCGAATTAAAAACAAATATTTGAAATTGTTTAGCGAAAACTGAAAAGAAGGAAGGAATGAAAAGTTTTCCTAATACCCAGTTCTAATCACTTCACCTCTTCTAAAAGTGCCAAATTAGCAGAAAATAATAAGCCACTATAAAATGAAATGTGCGCCAAAATGCGAGTGGTGTTATGTATCGCTCGTCCCCCTCATTTTGAATCTTCTGCATCACAACATTTCAGTTAGGAAAGGTAGAATGGATATAAATTGAAAAAGAGGAACATTTCTTTTCTTTCCAAACTGGAAAAGATATTTTTCATATTTAGTATGATGTATGATAATGCATACTACGAGTAAATTATTGATGGTTTCATATGACGGTTTTGGATAATCGAGGAGCTGTTAATTAAAATAATTGAATGTTGAAAAGTTTTCCTGTCAGGTTAACCTAAGGAATCAAATAATTTGAGTATTTTGGGAAAAAACAATATTCGATATTTTATTACATAAACTGTGTTAGTTAAAACTGAATTCAGGATAATTTTTATGTTTACATTTAGCTCCTATTCTTAAATACATTTTAAGTATAATGGTTTTTAATACAATTATGAAGTACTTTTTCAAAAATTATTTTGATGAATCTTTTTGAAGTCATTATTTTGTTACAGATGTGTATATGAATTTCGTTAATTGTCTACAAAATGTTTAAAAGAAGCATATATTGAACATACTATAGGTATAGTAGTACCGCATTTTAGAATTGTCAAATTAGAATTTGAATTTTTTTTAATAATGTATAATAACGCTAAATAATAATTAAGTGAAAGTACACAATTACATCCATACTACAATGCTATAAGATAACATATTTTGCTGCATATAAGTTTATAATAATGTATAAGATCTTTGGTTGTTAAAGTTGTTTTATGCATCGTTATTTTTATTTTTTAAGTAATGGGATAAACTATTATAAACCCACAAAGGTAAAATATTTAATTTCTGTAAATAAAAAAAAATGTATCTGTTTATCATAAGATTAAATAATCTTAAAATTAACTATCTTCGTAATATTGTAATTAAGTATTAAAATGATTCAGATTTAAAATGAAAAATAATTTAGAATGATTAAAGATCATTAAAATAATGTAAATTCTTTCGTAATATTTACCATAAGTGTCAAGACATAAAAAACCATATCCAATTTTCTTAGTTTTTAAAGAAGTTATGAGTTTTAAAATATTTGTCATATGTGGTGTTGCAGTATTTAAATGTTTCAGTGGGAAGAAAAACTTTTCCGTAACACCTTTTGTCTAATTATAATATTTTGGAGTTTAATATGTAAGTACTCATGAAGTGGTACATGACTAAAAATGTGTTAAAATAATGCACCTCAAAACCTATTTTTAAATAAATTCCTTTTATTTTGTTATGTATCTTAAATATTCAGTGTGTATACGTGGTCAGAATGTATTATATTTGAAAAAGATGTTTTTTTATCAGTGTTATACCATATTTGTATACATGAATCAAGGTACATATGTGTCTCTCAAAGGAACTAAAACACACAATCATTTTTATGTTTTCACAAAAAAATCAGCATGTAAAAAAGTAGAATGTAGTATAGTTGCTGATAATTTTTTCAATGAATATGAACTATTTACTTGATTTGTACAGATTTTCAATTAATTTTCTCAGAATGCATAGGCATTTTTTAGATTAATTACCTCACAACAAGAAATTATTCTTGAGTATATTTTTGCTAACTCTTATTCTTAAAAATATAAATATTCCAAATATTTTATTAAATCCAGTTTGTATTATACGTTATTCAATTTTAGAAGAAAATAATATATGTAATATATGCAATGATAAATGTCCTAAAATTAGACACACAGATCATCATACGTGTTTTTATTAGGTTCATGAGATTATTTGATGTTATGTTGAAAATAAATTTTTGATTTAGATAGCTGAATAAAATCCTTTTCTTCCCAAAACATCATATATAATAAATTTGAAGAAAATAAGAACTTAAAAGTAATAGAATTTTTTTTTGTTCTGCAATTAATTTGATTCATAATTGTTACGAGAAATTGATAGAAAATTAAAATAAAACTTTCAAGGAAAAAAATGCAATCATACCTTGGTTCACGAATTTAATTATTCCAAGAATGAGTTTGTGCAAGCCGAAAGGTCTTCGAGATACCCTAGCGATACTTCTCTATTTTCGATCCTTCTACTTGTCAACCAATTAGTATAATTTTTTCTCATTTTTCATACGTATAAATCACAGTTATATCGTGTTTAGCGCAGCATAGCCAAATATGACTCTCTTGTCATAATATAAACCTATCCCTTACTCACTCGCAAACTGACACGCTTACGAGTCGAAGTAATTTTTCTATTCAAATTAATGAAAATAGAAATAGTCCTTTCAAGCTCCAGAATCAAGTTATTTTTACTTTGTTTACATGGGGTTAGTTGCAAAGAAATATAGAAATAAATGGAAACAGACTTTATTATGAGCAGCTAACATAAAAGAAATGCATTATAATTGCTCAGCATTTCATTTTAGCTCTGTTGTGGATATTATTTATGGTATAGATAGCTGATGATTGAAAAGGAGAGGATTATAGGTAGTATTGATTAGATGGATTGTCTACTACCATTAAAAATTTCTTTTTTCTCCTTGTCTATATTCTAATTCGCTTACTAATGATACAAATGGCAGATTTCGCCAAACCAAACTACGTGACGAGATTAGAAAATACGAATACCGTTGTTATGTTTAACTACTATTTCTTTCCCCCCCCCAATAGTTATTTGCTTAGATTTCTTAATAGCACTATCAATTACTTTAGAAATTTCTTGAGGAGCCATATTGAGGGCTAATTGAGCAAAATGTGCACTAAACAATCTGAAATACGTGAGTGAACGACGCTTAAGCTGTGCTAGAGAAAGCACATCTCAGCTTTTCATATAGACAGTTCGCAAACCTAGCTATATTTGTCTGATTATTTTGTTCGTAAACCAAAGTATAACTGCATTTTATTTTATACCCCTTCAATTTGATTTTAATTTCATGTGCCATATGTACCATAATTTATTTTTTTAATTATGATTTAATGTTAAAGTATTTTTATATAATTTATTTTTGATGTTTCTGAAATGATTGTAGCATAAGTATATGTGTTTTGATTCTGTGATTTTGTCAAAAATAAATTATTGCCTCAACCGTTAGTATTTTAAATGTGTATTTTTGAGTTTTATTTAACTTAATGATTTGAGGACCATATTATTTGCAGTTTCAAAACGTTGTAATTTTCCTTGTAATAATTTTTGAAAGAAGCTCCTGCATACTTTCTGTTTAGATAATAGATAATTCATTTGCAATATTATTCAGTTTCAAAGCCACTTTGGTATTGAATAGGTTGTATGATGGTTCCAGTAATTTCCTAGTATTTATATTTTTACAGTAAATTATTTTTATTACAAAAATAAATGATCGAATATACTTACTATGATTCTTAATTTGACAGCAGGAAAGTCGCACTTGAAAGTTCACTTACCTTTATGCAGTTTTCAGTATAAAGATAATATCGTAAGCAATCATAGATGTTTACTAAACAATTTCTATAACTTGTATCCAATGTTTTAAGTTTGTTACGAAGTTGTGTTTATGGAACATTATGGTGGTTAGATTTTTTAGAATCAATTCTGTTTCTTTTTTCAAACATTTTTTTGGTACTGTGTAATAATGGTGTTTATACGAAAAAAATAATGAGATGTCTCAAAAATTTCCTAAATCTACATATTTCAAAAAATGATGTTCTCTTCTATTTAAATTATGAATAGAATCTCAAATAAAGAATGCAAAACTTGTGTGAAAAATTTAATGATATAAAATTGAATCTAATATTTTATAGTTTATTAAATTAAAAACAGAATTTATTTCAGTTGAAAAAGTGATACTTATAAAAGGAATTGGAAAAAATAAGCCTTTTATTCAGTTTATATACAACATATATACAGAAATATATTTCTGGTGTAGTAATTGAATGGAAAAAAACTATCAGTATATAGTGTAAACAAATACATATAATAGATACTGAAAATAAAATCCTGTATATAATTAACTATACTTACCTTTATATTTATTAAATGGTATTTAATTTTTTATTTTTACTGGATTTTATAATAATGCTTAAGACATTTTAAAGGAAAAACTTATATTATTTTCAAGCTTAAATTTGAATTACGAATACTTTTTTAAAAATTAAACTTGTATTATTTAAGCTCATTAAATTGTTTATGATAAAAACATCTTCAACTCTTTATTCAGTCAAGTATTTTACATGTAGTAAATTCAAAAGATAAGATTAAAATAATATTCATTTCTTAAAAAAAACTTGCGTTTCAGGAACAACTTTTTTGCTTTTAAAACATTTTGAAATATATAAACAGTGGAATACATAAAAATTTTCAATCTTAAGTAAAGTGCTAATTTTTGTCAAATATATTAAAGATTAAAAGCAAAGAAAGGAGAATAAATGTACTAAACATGCAACTAAAAACATCCTCATGCTTTTACACAAACTTTTCAAATATAGAAAGATCATAAAATTGTGAGAAGTATATTTTAATCATAAATAAATTCAACCATGCAAACTTAAAGCAATTTATCATCTATTTTTAATGTATATATTTTCACTGACCTCACACTTTACTAACGGAATTCAGAACCTGACGACCAGGAAAGCCTGACGAACAGGAAAACCTGTTGGATCAGTCTTGACCTGAAGACCAGGAACAGAGATCTGAAAAGAAAATATTCTATTTCAGTTGATTTTACAAACATTTACATTGTTGCATTTTTGAAATACTACATTTAACACGAACGTGTTTGACTAGCAAAGTATAAATATACTTAAAAAACTTAATTTTAAAGAAGTAAAACAGTAAGCTATTCAACATTTATAAATTGAAAACTTACGATTTAAGGGCCCCTTTATCTAAAGTACTTAAAAATGTTAAAGAGTATAATTTTTTTAAATCGAAGTCTTAGTTATTGTACTTCAATAAATGTACAACAGCACATAAGCGTTACCAATTTTTTAGGCTAAAAATTCTGATTCCCCACAACAGCAGAGATTTCTTAATTATGTTCTTTTAAATTTTGTGTCTCTCTAATAAATGAAATTTATCCGAAATTTATTAAAAAAAATATTTTTATCAAATATTTTATTTAATATTAATATTATGTACATATATTTCAAATAATTATACAAACATTTGTTAGGATCATTACTTTTAGACTTTAAAATTCTATGAGTTTCGAAGATTGTAAATTATAATTATAAAGTATTTGTTTATTCGTGATTAATGAAAGAGTGTATTTTTCGTATGCATTTTGCCGTAAAATTAATTACATAATTTTGTGTACTTTCTGTGATTAGATTTTAGATTATGTAAAATTTTATTAGAATTTGCATCTGATTCACCACCTTAGATGTAATACATACTTTATTGAAACTCGAACAAATATAATTAATATTTAAGAGCCCACACTGACAGAAAAACAAGCTGATAAAAAAATCAACTAGAGTACTAGAAAATGTGGCATTTAATTTACGCATTTTATTCGACATAATAGAAAAAGTATTACACAAGGTTAAGAGAAAACAATGTTATTATTTATGTCCGGAGAATTCTATAACAGATGAAGATCAAAATTGCCACTTTGTTGGTATTAAAATATCCTATAATAGAAGACAGCGATTTTGTCAAAAAAGAGAAGTCATGTTTTTTGTAAATTCTTGTCTTTTTCGCTTTGTTTCACGTAGCAGGTTCGGCAGAAAATCAATGAAACGTTTAGATAGCACTTGCCACCTCAGAGTCCCCACATCTATTATTTGTTACTTGGGGTGGTACGAAGTCACGTGATCACGACACAGGGGAATGCTTAGAAAAATCGACAAACATATAAAAAGCTGAAAGAAAAGTTTATCTCAAGCATACGTTACTGGATATACCAGTCAGCTGCTGGGAAAGGTATAGCATGATTATAATTTAAATAGAACATAGAAATCAAATTTGAATCTAAAGTTTTAAAAGAAATAAATACTTTTCTTTCCCATACGAAAAAATAAATCTTGCTTCATTGCAATTTTACCATAAATTAAAAATAAAGATGGATTTGTTACAAGACTTTGTGAATATATATATATATATATATATATATAAGCTAGTCATATTTATGGTGATTTTATGGAAAAACTTTTTTTTCCTTGTTCATGAAACCTTGCTCTATTATGCATCAGTATTAAAAACTTTTTATTAAACATTTTTGAAAAAATAAAGCGTGACCATGTATTTTTTTATTCAATAAAATTTATAATTAAAGTCTCATTTTTAAAACAAAATGTTAAAGATAAATCTTAATTCATATAAACCATTTATGATTAGTACTGATTAGGAATCAAAATCGAAAACGTTAAGCAGCAGAAAAATATAGAGGAGTATACTTTAAATTTTCAATATTTAAAAACTAACAACTTTTACCTACTTCAAAAATAACATATATTTGCATTAGAATTGAATCATTGCAAAGTTGAACTTTCATGAAATTTTTTTCATTAATCGCATTATATTGTAAATTGGAGGTCATGTATTTTTGTGTAAATCACTGAAAAATATATTAAATTAAAATACGCCAAATGTTTAGAAAAAAAAAAAAAAAAAATTCAGATAAAGTTAAAAGAACTGAGAGAGAGAGAAATTAGATCTCTTTTTTTCATTAAGTATCCGCATGAAAAAAAATTGTACATCAACACTTATTTTTTTTTTATAAAAAATTTAGTCTGTATTCTGTGAGGTACCATTTGAAACAGTTGCGAGTAAATAACATTGTATGCTGAGATAAATTTCGAATTCCTCACGGAAGATAGCTAACAACAATCCATTTGCGACGACTTATCTTGGGAACTTTTGCACCTGCAACTTCGAGTAACAAGGCTTGTATGGTAATAATTAGAATGCAAGCTGGAACTCTGCATAAAACTCTCTATCACTGAAATTATGAAGTTTGTCACTGGTGGCGTATCGGACAAGTATGTTTGTAAGAATGTATTAAAAAGTTTGAAGTAGTTTATACGCGAAAACAGTCACCTAATTTTAGAATCTTTGCTACATTTTCATTTTATGTGTTATAGGCACTATAAGAAGACTTAACAGTATATAATAGTATTGATTAAAGATGATTGAAATTCCTCTTGACAGAATATTATTCACTGTTATTTTAATTTTATTCATATGTGAATGACAGTTTTTCAACTGATTTTGACATTTTGAGGATAAACTACATTAGTAATATTTAGATATAAGAAGCCGAAAATTAGACAATTTTATGCAATTATTTTCATTTATTTTCAAAATATGAAAATTTTATTTCTTTTAAAATGTGAAAAATGCTTTATGTATAAACATGTGTATAGTACAATAATTTTACTGATTTATAGTATAATAATTTTACTGGATTTTAACAATTATTATGAGAAGATTTCAAATGAATTTAATGGAACTCTGCATTGTTCAAAAAAAGTAGAGGACTTTTCTCAGCTACGTAATAATGTGTAATAATATGTATGTATGTAGCAACTGGCCAACCAACCTGTATGTGTATATACATGTGTAATAGCAATAATAATATGTATTATGCAGCTAATATATGCTCAACTGCTGTAATATACAACTATAATAATAATAATAACCAATAACATGTGTGTAATATGTAACAATCAACAACATAATAATAATAATAATAATAACTAATAATACAACCAACTCCAACTCAATATCAACTATAATATGTGTAACTAATAATAATACTTATGTATGTAATAATATGTATAATATGTGTCAATAATACATGTAATAATAATAATAACCAGCAATGCATGTATTAACAATAATAATACGTAATATATGTAATAATAATAACAATATAACCTTAATAATAACTTAATAATATTAATAATAATAACCAATAACTCAATTTATATAATAACTCCATAATATCAACAATAACTCTGCTGCTAACTCTCTCTTTCAGCATATGTGTATTAATAATAATATGTGTAACAACCAGCCCAATAATATGGGCTTCAATTGAGGTTTCGATTGGGCAGGGAATGGGCTGTTTTGGAGAGGAGGATAAAGAAACGAAACCTTATTTATTGTTTTAGTAACTTTAAAATTTAATTTTCGAAAATTAGGAGATAGAAACTATTTGAGGCTTAATATTCGGTAATAGAAGCATTGTTTGTACAAAGAATTATAGAACAATTCTGAAGAGTGTACGAAGGTAGAATGCCCCAATTCATTTAATAAGATTAAAGAAAAAGATTAAAAAATTAATTCAGGAAGGTCGGAAAAGTAGCTAATACAGTTTGGAGAATAATTCACGATGTGGTACTGTGAAAAAGTAACCGTATGATGTTGTGAAAAAGATTATGGGCAATGGGAATCTTGATTTGGATATTATCTTCAACGAGGAAAAATGTTCTTTTATCAGTAATTTTCTATATATAACAGAAAGATACCAGAAATCTCAAGAAATTGTCAACGGTTCAAAGTTTGATACTTTGATACTTGAATGTTATTGGAAAACAATTTTATGTGCAACATCAATGTATTAAAGTTGGAATTTATGTTTAAACAAGGTATGAAGTTATTATATTTTTGCATATATATATATATATAGGGAATGATAAGTGTATAATATTATGAGTAGAGTATCACGAGTTAATATTTAAAGTAGGAGGAATCAATACTTTTTAAGTATGGAAGATTTTTAAAATAGTTTTGTTTACGTTGATGTTACCCATAATCTACATACTCTATGATTTCAATTATAAGGAGTAAACAGCATAAAAAATTTGGCACACACACACACTTATATATATATATATATATATATATATATATATATATATATATATATATATATATATATACAGAGAGAGAGAGAAAGAGAGAGCGTGCGCGCGAGAGATGATATCCTTTACAATTCAACTTTTAATCAATATAAAATAATTAATTATAAAAGTAGTTAATATGAAAAGAAACCTAAATAATTAATTGTCATATTATTTTCTTAAATAGCTTTCTGATTTTTGTTATTGTAATATTCATCAGTATTAAAAAACTTGTAGCGGATAGTTTTCTTTTACAGTCAAAAAATTTATTTATTATTTGGTCTTATACAAATATAAATGATCCTATGAATAGGCGACATTTTTCTAAAGTAATCCATAAAACTATATGTATCACCGATCAGAGAACAATATTTTCAAGCACAATTATTGTGAAGATTCCGTCTTAATATAAATCATCACTTGAAGTAACACCAAATAAGAATTATTAATCCATACTATTTAAAGTTAAAAGGTTGTTGTGCCCTGTTTTTTCAATACGTCCTTATGCTATAAATCAACAGTAAGTTAAACCGCAATTTATTGGACAAAGTAATTCTCTCCTTGTACCTTTCACCGCAGTCTACGCTCTAAGAAAGTTGGGAAAGGAGATCTCGGTGGGGGAAGTCTTCGATTCGGCAACCATTATTACGACCCTTCCATGCTTTTCACAGGAAAGTGATGTATGGTCGAAGTTGGAAGAACATTCTTGCTTTTCGGATTTTTTTTCTCCTAACCGTTAGGGGGTAGAAAAGGTCTGAATGAAGTGGCCCGATATCTGACAGGAAAGAAACTACAATTACGTCTCAGTGAGATGCATGCCAGAAGAGCCGTATGTGTGTGTGTGAAGAGTTATTCCACTTCTTTGGTCCCCTGCTTATTTCGGTAATTCTTTGAGCAATATAATTTTTCCTATCATATATTCCTGGGATGAGACGGAGGTAGAAGGGGGAAAGTTATTTAGGATTATTAAGCATAATAAAGTGAACTATATGATCTTATAAGTGCTTGAAAGTCAAATATTTATTTTGAACTAAGACAATTAAGAACCTGGAATGATTTGATGTTATTTTGAACCAGAAATCGAAGTTCTCGCGTTTAAGAATAATGATTCTTCGTACCCGGAATCATTATTTCTAATTTGAATCAATAGTAGTATGAACCACAGAATATTCAATAAGAATGTTTTTCACTTTGAGAATAATTTAAGAATTCAATGAGAATTCAAAATGAATTCCAATTGAATGGTACTTAGAAATGTTGAATATAATAAGCATTTTTTTAGATATTTTTTCTGAAAATATCTTTCATATTATAAGATTAAAAGTCTAAAAGCTGTGAAATGATGACGGTTCTATATTTTTATTTGAAAAATGAATATTCAGGATTAGATTGTGCTATGATATGATCTAAAATTTTGAACGTGTATTGAATGTATGTTACTCAAATTGGGATACGTACCAAACTTTTTTGTTAAGTTCTTCACTTCTCAACACTTCAAAATGTTTTTTTTTTAAATATTATTTCTTTATTTTTATTAGAATCTCCTTTCTCGTCTCATTTACTCTCATGAAAAATTACAGTTTATCATTAACATATTTTCGTTGTATCTGAAATAATAGAGATTAATGTTTTTTCTCTCTCCTTATTTTACCTAGGTTTAAAAATACTTAACAATTTAATCAATGTTGAAAAAAGAAGGGGATGCTATAATTCTTTAAGATTTTTTTTAAAGAAGTATTTACATAAGATTATTTTATTTCATCTTAGTATTGGTAATCAAAACACTGAAAGTATTTGTGTATTAATAATTTATTAATAATTCGAATTCATTTCCTCAATTTTTTACTTGGGAAATCTAATGATTTTTATTTGAAATGATATAATTATGAAAGCCCATAAAATAATACAGAAAATACATGAGAAGGCTTTTTTAAGAAATTTCTTTGATAAGGAATGAAATATGAAGGTTCATTGTACCATAAGAGAAATGTTATGGGCTTGCAGACTTTCAAATGGTATAAGGACGTTCTTCAACCTTGAAAAACCGGGAAAAGTTGTTTGAAAAGCAATACAAATCGGTAAATGAAGAAGTTTATTTTTGGGTGTGGGATGATCCCTCATCACCATAAAGGGGTTGTCAAGTTTAGTCTTGATTGGAGATCAGTTAGAAAACAAACTTCTTAGCTTATTTGTAAGAAGGATAGAGCGAAGAGCAAAACATTTGCAAAAAGACAACATGCTAAAAGTTTACTAGAAACTTTCTATTAAATCAAAGACCCTCCCCTATTATTTTGTTGATACTTTAATAAAGCAATGTATACATATATTCTTATATAGAGCAATTTAATGCTTTGCTAGCTTTTTTATGAATGTAAAAAACACCCTCGAACATTTCTAAAAGAAATATGGCATAGGGTTTTAAAATTTCCGCTCCTGAGGGGTGAAAAGAGAGGAAAAGAATAGAGAAATTCACGTAATCGGGTCTCCATAAAATTTGGTATCTGAGTGGGAGATTTTTTCCCCTTCTTTTTTTAGTTGCAGAACACATGAATTCGGTGTGGGTTGTTTTAAACCGCCTGCTACCTAAGGGGATGTTGAGGGGAGACAAGAGATGGGAAATTCGGGCCTTCAGATCTTGATGAAATTGAGTATCTGGAGGGGTTGGAAAAAATCCGGTTCTTCTTCTGAAATGCAATCATACTTTACACCTTCCTCACCAACCAGAAACTCTTGCGGTACATAGGTAAGTAGAATAAGGAAAAAAATATTCTGTGTTTAGAATCTTTATGAAATGAATTTTCCTTTTGGAAAATATAAGCTTGGCACCAATATCATAGTTTGTAGAAATTGGAAAGAAGTATCTATATGTTTCAATACTTTTTAACGCATTAAAGAATATTAAAAATAACTAATTTGACTGTTTAGGTAATACTGATTACGTATGAAGCGTTTCTGAAAAATTCTTTTAATAATAATTGAATATAAATAGGAACAAAATGCAAATATAAATTAAATACAAGTTACAAAATAGTATAAATTGAAATTGCTGATTTAATTTCTTGTGTTAAACATGCATACTCGTATAGCTCTGATTTCTTTGTTTTTTATTGTAAAATGGAGTTTTATTGTTAGTTTTTTTTATTTTAGAGCCAGGTTTTGAGTAACTAATGATTTGCATAAATTTTCTAATCACACGAGATTTTATTTCATAAGAAAATGTGAATATTTCAATTACGAAAGTTTTTCAATGTTTCTCTTTAAAAAAGACCTTCATTATATATCAATGGATTTATAATTTAGTTTAGATAAAAGCGCCGAGCTTAAACTAACTTTATACTTATCAAAAATATGAGCAATATCTTCTTTGGAAAGCCATTTGTTACCTAAGAGCAATTGATTACGGTAAATAAGAATGATTTGATCTATAATCCTATATGATGTCCGAATCTTTGCTAATTATTGTTCGGTTTGTCGTTCTATATTGCATAGTTGATACGGCAGTAGACAGATTTAGTTATAAGACGTAATTAAATCGATGAATAATAAATTCCTGTCTTTTCCTTTAAATATTCTGTATTTGAATTTTAAACAGATTCCAAACTCCTTTGATTCACTTAATTATCACGATATTTGCTTTTCGGTGAAAGTTTAAAATAATTGTCTGAGATTCGATTCCCATGTTGGTTTTACTCAGGATTTGGGTATTCGAAATCCGAAGGAAATTGATTAAAAGAGCGACAATTTATCGCTAGAGAGTTCTTTTCAACTCTTACTACTTTCGACGCTTTAATCTTTTAGAAATGATCCTAGTGAGCAGCATCTCTGTTTACTCTAGTTGATCAATATTCCTCTTTCAAGTGTAAAGAAAAAGAAACGACACTAGAACAATTTTCCAAATGAAATAGCATCGATTAACAATCACTCCTTCAGAATCATTGATTCCAACAGAAGCAAAAGTGAAATATACGTATACATTTATGTGTATACATCTGTATCAAAATGAATTTCTTTGCTTTCATTAGATGATGATTCATGGCAAGTAAAGCTTCTGCTTTACTTCCAAAATTGAAAAAAAAATCTTGAGAAGTAATAAACGCTTCTTGAGAATCTCATGGGAAGAAAGAGAATTGCTCTTCAATTAAGCTAGGTGGGAAACCGATATAAACTCTGAGGCTTTCTTTAAAATGACGCTGCATTAATTTTCTCAAGATAAAAGAGAAAGCGAGATGTATGATTTTTTTCTTTCTGTTTGACTGTCCATTAAGATGAAGTTTAAAGTGGTAGGGGAATCAAAAATATTGGTCTACCTTGCTTTATTAAACATTTCTCGTGGTGCAATTTTGTTGAGTAAATTTACGCATGTTTTTGAAGCATTATCTAAGAAAATAGGTTCTTTTGGTCAATACTTCGTAAATGAGGCTTACGAAATTTAGCAAAATAATGTCGATTACTGATTAAAATTAAATGAATTTGAGACTTATTGGAATTTGATAAGAAATTATCTGCTTTCTGAGGAATTTTTTTTCAATCTTTTATTAATTATTATGATTGATAACTGTATAATATTCCTAATTTTTAAATATTGATTAAAAGCTTCAGACAAATTTTCTTTCTTAGCTTACCTTTATTTAATGTGATTTGGAAGAAATTTTAAGGGAAAAATTAGTTCGCATTTCCATTTTTAAATAGCTTAAATATCTTATTTATATATATATTTAGTTTTTCACATATTCACTTTATTTCAAATACAAATCTTATTTATAAGTTCTTACTAATGGAAAAGGTTTTGGAATAACACTTTGTTGCATCATTTTTATATAAAATTGCACTTTATTAAACAATTCGTAGTAAAGTTATTCTTTTTTTAAAAAGAAAGAGAAAAAAAAAACCACTTTTGTGATTATTCCAAATCGTCAAATTTAAAACAGTTTTAACAATTAAACTTAAGATTGCTTGCATCATATAAGAACGATGAATATTAGTAATATAAAAATATAACATAGATAAGAAAATGAATTCAAAGTTTCTTCTGGGAGTTTAATCTGGTATTTTACTACGATTTTCCTGAAACAATTGTATTTTAAATTACAACAGTAACTTTACTGTCTCGGCTAAGTTAAATTTCTTTCTTGCATATAATTTCTAACTCAGTTTATATTTTATTATAATTTTTAAGACTATTTTTCCTTAGAAGAAAATAATATCAATTTATTTCTTTATAAAAAGAATAAGTAAGCAAAACTAAACAAAATGAATCTTAAAACTAAACTTAAATCTTTTTAGTACTTAATATGTACGTTAATTGAATAATACTCGCATTGTAAATATTCTACATAAACTGAAAATATCAATTTGTGAGTTATTGTGTTGAAATTCTAAAAAAGTCTTTAAAAAAGTTAATCTTTTGAATTCATGGCTAATTTTATAGAAACGAAGAATTTAAATTTTACATAAATGCGCTGTTATTACTGAAATTTATTACTTTGAATTTATAAAGCTGTTATTACTTTGAATTTATAAAGCTGTTATTACTTTGAATTTATAAAGCTGTTATTACTTTGAATTTATAAAGCTGTTATTACTTTGAATTTATAAAGATCAGATTTTAAAAATACCGACAGCTTCTGAATAAAATAGTTGACAGAATTGTAAAAAATGAATAGTCACATCAAGATTAGATTAATGATTAGAACATGATATATAGATAAAATATTCACAATTAGTAACAATTTAAAAGTAAAAATCTTTCTTGTTATTCTCTTTTGAAATAACTTTTTAAATATCATTAAGATATTTTAATGTAATGTATTTAATTGCACCCTTGCCGGTATTGTAAAATGCCATTGAAGGATACAGTTACATACAGAAAATTTGGGGGATCATTATATTTTTACTTTAATAATTTTCTTTCATTAATTATGATGATAATTTATGGTATAAATAATTCTCCATCCATCTATAAAGCAACAACCTGGGAAGCTTCGAATAAAATAATCTCTAAAAACAATAAAAATGCAAGTTTAAACAGGTTTTAAATACAATTAACATATTTTTTTCTTCTTCCTATTTACACCTTTCATTTTTTGTTTTGAATTTGTAAATTGCAGAAACTAATAAATTACCAAAAAAGGATTAAGAATTAATTGGGCTTCCACGTAAGAAAATATTAATATTCACACACATCCAAGAGGTATTAAAATTCTTATTGAAGTCTTGTCTCTTTTTGCTTGCTTTATACATATTCATGCTCAACATTTTTGAAATCTCTGTTTATTTAGGATTTTTAATTTTTTCAATGATGTAAAAAAGGATTACTTATTTTCTGAGATAAAGGTTATTTTAAATACTCACGATAATTACTGATTTTTTAAACTGTTCTAACATTTATTTTTCTTCAAAGCAACATGAGCGATAAGTTGGCTTTTTAAGTAAGCAAGCAAAAATTTTAACAAAAAGAAATTGATTTCCATATTTTGTTAATGTTTCCATATTTTCTCTAGTTTACTAGCTGTATGTTGATCAAGCAAAAAGCCTTTTTTACCAAGTTCGCTTAAAAATTTCAAGCTTTTCATCAGGAATATGTTTGTTTTATTTTTAGAAAAGAGCTCAGGTTTGAGCTTTTAACTGATAAAATGTATGAAAACTCAACTGGGAAATGGTTTTATACCTGGTTTTTTTTATTATTTTTTTTCAAAATATTAGCTCGTGTTTATTTCACTGCAACATTCTTCATGTTTTATAGGTTTAAGTTTATTGTGGATATTGTGTAAAGAAAATTTGTTACATAGTAATTATTTTATTTTTTATTATTTAACTAAACTATCATGTTAATAGTGGAGCATTTAAGATAAGTATAAAATAAATGTTTAATGCTATTTCTTATTTCAGTAGGTCTAGGAACACGTAAAATAAAATTTGAGAAGATTGTAATTTTAATACTCACAAATATAATAGTCACATACATAACGGTTTAGGTAGTAATATTTTAAGTTATTGAATGTAAATTTTGATCAGCTGTTAGGCATTGGTCATATTCAAAAGTTTTTACTGTTAATAATAACATAATTATGTCTTGAATATTTATTATTTTTTATTTTATGTTATAAGAGCACTGATATTGTGTCAATTTCCAAGTAACATTTAAACGATTAATTTAAACATATTTCCAATATGTTTCAACTTTTACTAATTAGCCACCTAAGGGGCTATTGTTTTTGTTGGATCACTTTTGGGTCACTTTTCAGTTTCTTATCGTTGGCTTCAATTTTAATTGCATATAGCTGATATAATATTCAATTTAATAATTTATCATTTGCTATAATTTTCATTACATGTAGTTGATATAATATTCAGATTAATATTTTATCATTTGCTTTAATTTGAATTACATTTAGCTTAAATATATTCAATTTAATAATTTATCGTTTCCTTTAATTTTAATTACATGTAGCTTAAATATGTTGAATTTAATAATTTATCGTTTGCTTTAATTTTAATAACGGAAAAGTTAACTGTTGTCCATTTCTCAATAATTCATAGTTTATTTTAATTCTTATATTAAATTGCGTAATTTTATGATAATCTTTAAAAAAAGTGCACTTTGAGAGGCTAAATCTGTTCTTTGTAAAATTTTACATATAACCTTTTATTCATTTTTTTTTCTTTTTCTATATTATTAATTTAGAGAATATCTGAAAACTGTTAAATAGAATTTTAATATATTTTACGATGCAAGGGAACACTTCGTGGGTTTAATTTAAGAAATAATTTTGTGTCAGAGTGAAAAAATATTTTTTTTAACTCCTACACATTTTTTTAGATTCATGCACAAATTAAATAGATAAAAATTTCTACTGTAAATCATTTTTTGGGATAATTTTTTTCGTATCATTTTGGAAACTTTTTTTGTATAAATTATTTACTTAAATTAAGTAAATGACTGATAGGAAAATAAAATATATTCAGAAACTTAAGGTAATTGAAACACCAAAATGCTTCCAATTTCGACATTTTTTATTTTTCTGTTAAAAAATAGAGGGTGCTTTGCTGATTTCATAGATAGATTATTTATTAGAATTTAATATGACTAGATTGATAGAAAATTGAATTTTAAAACTGTAAACAGACGTACCATGCTTCAGGCAAAAATATCTGTATATCTGTTTCTCTCAAAATGTAGTTTTTTTTTGGATTCTGGTACGATTTATTCAAAATCTACAATATCCATTGCTTTTATATTTTCCCAAATAATAAATAAAATTATTTTATACACAGTGAACAGGAATTTGGTCTAATAAACACTCTTAATTTTAGATAGTGCGAAATAACTATAAAAATTTAAGGAAACTGGAATTATAATTCTAAAATTAGTTTTTTTATTTATTAAAATGAAGTTTTGAATTTAAAATTATATTCAGTATATATAATATTGTGCTTATATATTTTTACTAATTACAAATTTTTAAAATTATAAATACGGTGGAGATGTACCTAAAAGTAAGTACAAGATTTACATATTATAATACAGCCTTTGATTATCAATTGCTCATAAGCAATTTTTTTATGTAAACCTGATTTTCTTTACTTAAACAGATACATAAATATACAGATCTATCATTGCTAAAATATGATTTTTACTGTTTTTAATTAAACAAAAGTGAGGATTATTTAAATTTGGTGTAAATTAAGCTCTCTTTTTCTTGTCCAAGACATTTAAGTTACCTTAAGTTTTTCGTTTCAAGCCCACGTTGAGCTATGCATTTCTCTCTCTGCATATATATATATATAT
>BMAW01097436.1:0-20021 GCA_019974015.1 Nephila pilipes
GAGATGTTTTGGTCAGGAATGTCTAAAAGTATTGAGAAATATGGTATCTGAGTGCGAGGTGTGTCAGAAATTTCAAAAGGCTAATGTTAAAGAACCTCTTTTTGTTCATGAAATTCCCAAAAGACCTTTTGAAAAGATAGGAATTCATATTATGACATATGGAATTGCTAATGATTTAATTATCATATGTAATTTTTTAAAATGGATAGAAATAGAAAGGCTAATTAACAAAACTGTAACAGAAATTAATAACTCAACCATGCTTGTAACTTTTTAACGTAATAATAATGTAAAATAAATAGTTATTATAAAAAGATAGGATTCTATAAAAGATAAGATTCTCAGTGAATCATTTAATCATATATATCTAAATAAAACAATGAAGAGTTTCATCATATTTTATATAAACCTTATATAAATTACATATGATATGACATTCATAGGTATGCACGTTTATGATAATTATATCAGAATTTTTATATGTTGGAAAAACATTTCAAATAAACTGTAGTTTTTAAGTAGCTAATTACATTAATATTTTTCTAAATGTAGATCACAAAAATATTATAAAGTGATAATTATATATAAATCTAATGAAAATTTTACATTATATTTAATTTAAATTGTGATAAATATTATATTATATTTAATTTCTAATGAAAAATACAGCAAAGGAAATGAAATATTTTACTTTGCATGATCATTTACTTAAAATTTGATGTAATGCACTCTGTATATATTTTGATTTAAACTGTAGTTATTGTTAGCTATACCCATTTACCAAATATTTCTCTTAAAACCCTTGCAGTGATCCCATTGAAAGGGATAATATGTATTTAGGGATAACATGCAAACTTTATTGAGTCAAAAATAAAAATCTATGTGACCTGATTTATAAGTATCCAAGGTTAAGGGGAGGGGATAGTTAAAAAAGAGTAAGTTAAAAAAACCAGGTTAAGTTAAAAAAGATGTTTACAGTAATGATGTTCTAAGTGAGTAGCATTGAAATTTTAATGCCTTAGTTAGAGAGCAAGCTCTAAACGCTTGTATCTGAACCCACTAGATTCCCATCACACCAGACACAGTAGGTTAGCACATGGTATTAAAGAACCTTGCTCTTCTGAATATTCAAGCCCGATCGACAACAGAGAAGGAGAACTAGGATACTGACTTGATTAGGAGAAAGATCAGTAAAGATTTTGATTCGAATCGGCAAGATGGGACCTGCGATACTTGGCTGAATACAAGGAGGAAACAGCTTTTCGGATTACAGATGGCGCTGCCCATCCATTGATTTGGATTTCAGTCTCAAAAAACAGCACTCTTCAGTGCTATCTCTGAAAACTTTACCCAACCCTTCTGATGCATACGGATTACGACCATGGAAATGTTAAACGACTCGCAAAATGAAATGGAATTCAAAGATGACTCAAGATCATCCATCTCTTCCATATCAACCAGTTCAATCGACACTAGCTCTACCTGTGAAAGAAAACAGAGATTGAATCAAAGATCCAAGTCTATACAAGTGTACGTCAAGTTACCAAACGAGAACTTGCCCAAAACTTCTCCATTCACAATGACTATGAACACCCGGAATATAAAAGCCTCAAGAATTCAATCAGGTTATTCAATGAAGAATTGAAACGACTCGAGTGTGAGTACGCTTTCTTAGCGCCTTGCGAAACTGCTGGCTGCCCTGTTCATCACACTCCTAATATCTCACCTAGTATTAAATTAAATAAAAGTAATGACAACAACTCTGACGGTTTTGTTACACCACCTAAAAGAAAACCTGAGAGGAAATTAACTTTATTTAATAACTCGCAAATTGAAATTAAAACCAAAAATAAGTACGAAAAACTTTCTACCATTGAGATTAATCAAAATTCTGAAAATTCAACCCAATCTAACTCAGAAAATAATACTGTAAAAATAAGAATCTCCCTCCCCCAGTAATGCTTAAAATAAGTCAAAACTATAGAAAACACTTAAAAGAACTAACTTCTGCAATTCCCACTTTACGTACTCGCCTTTCCGATGAATACTTTAAATTGTACACAAATAACTTTGAAGAATATCGTTCACTAAACAATGTTCAAACTACTAAACACTACGAATACTATGTAATTGAACCTCAAATCTCGGGTGTTTTGAAAATAGTTGTAAAAGATCAACCAAGAAATACTGATATTAAAGATATTCATGAAGAACTTGAAGAACTCTGCTTTAACCCTACAAAAGTTATCCAATTCATCAACAGGCGAATGAAGCTTTCGTACCGATCTACATGGTCACACTACCAAGAAACGAAGCATATCAAAAAATCTTTAATCTTACTAAAATTGGCTATATGTCAATTACAATAGATAATTACAAAAATAATACAACCACTCAATGTTTTAATTGCAATAAATTTAATCACAGCGCACAAAACTGTCATATGAATCCGAGATATATCGAATGTTCCGGTGCACACCCCATTCGCGATTGTCAAATTCAAAACAAAATCCAAGAAATCTCCTGTATTAACTGTAACGAATTATTACATTCTGCCTCCTACAAAGGTTGCAAATTCTTCCCTAAACCACCAAAAAATCACTTAAACACAATAATATTCCACTGAAAAAAACCATCAGAGAAAATTTCACTTTAGCTCAAGCAATAACTTCTTCTCAATAGATGGCGCAGACTACCACTGATACTCCCAAAAATACACCTCACTATTATAATCAAAATAAAAACCATAATCCATTGAACTGCATTATACAAGCAATTGAACAACTTAAAGAAATTTTCGTTTTGATACCAAGTCTCTTAACTAATTTACATAAAATTAAATGAGCTAAAAATAACACTGCGAAGATAACCGCAATCGTTGACGTTGAAATTCCATGGGCGCCAGGAGCGCTCCACAAGCTCAAATCTGGTATTTATTAAGTCCTTTGGATAAAATGGAAATTTACATTGTGGAGAGGAATTTCTTGCGGATGAGAGGGTAAAATTTTGGAGAGTAGAGATGAAAAGTTCTTGAGAAATGAGCTGATTGATGAGCCCAGCATAGCTGGCGCCATCTGTTGAGCAGTTAAGGAGGATGTACTTGAAAAATTTGAAGTTCCACGAGAGAAAAAGTTGATCTTGCGATGGGTGAAGAGAAACGACTGCGATTGGCTGCATTATTCTTCAGAGATATCCATAAGCGCTTCTAAGATGGCGAATTTTTTGTTTGCTTGTCCTTTTGCATTTTGAATTTTATGGAGATTTGTAAGCAGTCCTGGAATGATTGAGAAGATTTCGGCAAGAGCTTCGAGTTGAATCGATGGCTTCAAAAATGTTGTTGAAAGGATTTTTCTGGTGGCTTTTTCCATTATGTTGTGGGATTTTCCTTGAATTTTTTGATGAATCTGGGTTTTCGTCCGTTTGGGGCGCCATCTGTTGGTTTGATTTTAAAGCATTTGCAAAAGTGTAGTCTTCACGAACAGTATTTGTTTTGGGTGCGTTGCTTTTAGTAATTGATCCTTTTGGAGGTTTGGGATAGAGTTTGCATCCTCCGTATGAGGCGGAATGTCCAATTTCGTTGCAGTTATAACATTTTATTTCTTTAATTTTTCCTTCGATGTTACAGTCTCTGGTTGCGTGGGCGCCTGAGCATTTTAAGCATCTCGGCAATTATCTGAACTGTGATGAAAAAGATTACAGTTGAAGCATTGAGTGACTTTGTTACTTCGGTATTCATCAACTGTAATAGACATATAGCATATGCGATTAACTTCATAGATTTTCTTACTGGTTTCGTTTCTAGGTAGTGTTATTAAGAATATTGGAAGAAGAATTTTTGTACGCCTGTTTGTAAGTTGATTTATCCTGATAGGGTCGAATCCAAGTTCAATTAGTTCTTCCCCGATATCATGGATTTCAGTATCTCGTGGTAAACCTTTAAAAATAATTTTCAATGGACGCAAAATTTTTGGTTGAATGACGTAATATTCATAAGTCTTAGTGGATAACAGGTGTGAAAGTTTTCTATAGTCATCTAGCGTATCGGTATATAATTTAATGTACTCGCCTGAAAGACGAGTTCTTACTTTAGGTAATTCATGACTAATTTCCTTGAGGTGTTGTCTGTAATTTTTGCTTACTTAAAGCATAATTGGGGAGGTACATTTTTTGCTTTTACAATTTTGGGAGTTGAATCTGAATCTTGATCTTCATTGTTATCTGGGGGTGTAACATCGTCTGATAGTTGTTGGAATTGATTTTGAGTACGTAAAATTAAATTAGACGAGGAGGTCAGTGTAGTTTTTTTACATGTTTTATTTTTAGGGGGGGTGATAAAACCTTGATTATCTTTACGTTTCTTAGGGAGGATATTTGGGGTGGAAAAGATGGGGCAGCCAGCAGTCGCGCAAGGCGCTAAAGTAGCATACTCACTTTCCAGTCGTTGAAGCTTGTTTTCGTATCTTTCGATATTTTTCTGCGTTTTGATAAAAAGTGAATCATTTGAATCTGTGCCACGAAATTTAAGTTGAACCAGGTAAGATGATTGTGCTTCTTTTCTGGTGGAGTAGGAGGCAATGTCTTTTTCAATTCCTTGTCGTTTTTGGCATGGAGTTTTTTCGTCTTCAGATCCGGATGATATGGAAGAGAAGTTCGATGAGGTATCTTCATCAGGTTCCGAGTTATAATGATGGTCAAAATTCAAGTCCATGGTCGGTAAACAGTTAAGTCAGAGAGAAAAAGTAGTAAGAAAAATATGCGGTGAGGACTAAAAATTGCTATTTGAGCCGAAACCAAAAAGAGTGTCATAACCGCAATCATCCAGGCTTTAATGTTAAATGATGAATAATTACAAAACCACTTTTTTTTAGTTTTTGCAAATTATATTCATATATATATTATAAATTAAATGACGATTTAATATGGTGGTGTTTTAAAAAAACTATACATTTCTTGTAAAATTTTGAATTATACAATTACGTATCAAGTCATTTTCTCGCTCTTGGGATTTTTTTCGCAGTTTAATTCTACTGCATTTTCTTTTCCTAATAAGGCACACTATATGAAGTAAATGTCATACACACTATGTTCTTTTGGGATGTCTTAATCTTATAAAAGTTATCTTTGAATAATAGTGTTTTCAGCAGAACAAAATAGGTAAAAAATAATAAATATCATGTATAAATTCAGACGCGAATGAAATATATTCTACGAATAATAAACTAAAACAACAATATTTTAAATCATAACGATTTAATAAAATGAAATATTTTTACTGACTTGGCCATGATTTTCTTTTATTGCAAAGTATTTTTACGCCTGAAATAATTGTTTTAATCTGCAACGGAAAGTCATCTTCGGCATCCAATCTGTTTCTGTATTTTGTTTTTGCTGCAGCGTACAAAGGGAATGATTTTTTCGCATACATACATCGTAACATATTACAATTGACGCATCAATGCTCTTTTGGAAGTTTAATGGTGTTCTTTTTTAAACAAACTTTTTCCACACAAAAAAAATGTATAATATCAAATTGACTAAAATTTAGTTTCAATTGAGTGTCAGTCGATACACCAATTTGTTCTTTCTTTTTCTTTTTTTTTTTTTATTATTAGAGATTTGAGGACTGCCTTAGTAGAATCTCCAACAATTCTTCTTTTTGAAGGAATAAATCAAAAAATGTTTTTCCAGATTTCAGCTAATTATTGGAACAAACTACATTTTTTACATTTTGTTATGGACTTCTAAAAGTAATATGACAAATCCCTAATAAAGTTCAGAACCGACTCGGAAGGAACCGGATTTGCAACCTATGGCTCCACAGGTAATCTGTGGCGGTCAAGTGAAGCGTAGGTAATCGAACCCCGACAAGTAGGTCCGAAGAAGAGTATGATAAGCTTGTTTTTATGACCTAACCAACCTTAGGCTAAAGACGTCTACAACCTAAATCAGTCAGTAATCTTGGGAAAAATTGCGTTTTGACATCATTAGCTGCGTATATGAAAGAAATCAGTTTTTCCCATTACTTTTAGTACATTCACGATTTAGGATAACAGGAAACATCACTACCGAGTATCAACAGAAAAGCCGAGTATGGTTGTTTACATCATTAACAAAAAAGCTCAAGTGACTTCTCAATTCTAAAAACAGAAGACGTCGCCTACCCGAGTGATTCGAGCTTTTTGCTCAAATGCACATGGAGATATGCAACGTTTTGCCTTTTCCCGATACCTAAATGGTACCAGCACAGCCAACCTTCCTGTTTCTAGCACTAGCTCGAGATACCTCTGTCTACGTTGTGGTTTTGGGATGCATGTCTTGAACCCGACCTAACCAATCTCGAGTTCATCTTAACTGTTGTTGCATCTTGAACAATTGCTCATCTCGACGACTAACGTGATCAGTACTCGAATTACCATCAGAAACAGAGTTTATACTGCCCTGCGAAAACTCAATGATTTTATCAGCCATTTCCGCCAACTTGTTTAGGTCCTCTGAACTAACAGCTAGAACGGCATGAACTTGCGGTGGTAAACGCCTCATCCAGATATTCTTAAGAAAAGATTCGTCTATATGGTTTTCACTCAATTCTCGCATTTGTCTAAGCAATAAAGACGGGGATCTATCACCTAATTCCAAATCCTCAATTAGTTTTAACTTTCAGGTTTTGCGATACTTCAAACTGCTCTAGTAAACGGTTTTTGAGAGCCGAATATGGACACGGGGGTGGTTCACACACTATATCTGTAGCATGCGAAAGAGTTTCAGGGTCCAATGAAGCAACTAAATGGTCAAATTTGGTTTGCTTGACCGTAATGCCAGCTAACCTAAAACTAGCTTCAAGCTGCATAAAAAAATAGCTTTACATTACGAGGCCAAAAACTAGGAACCTTAACAGTAACTCTTTCACAACCATTATTTGAAACTACAGCTCCTTCACTTTTAGTATCTTTACCTTCAAGCGACATCTCAATCGGAGCGAGTGGGATAATGAGTGACTGATCGTGAAGTTTATTGGCGCAAGAGGAGTTAGTGAGAATGTAAAGCGCACTGGTGTAAAAGCCAATGAAAAAATTTAAATAAATGAAAATTACCTGGTCTTCGAGGCCGGGGTTTAATTTTCTTTTATTAATATCGTTTCTCTCAGAGATGAGAAAAGCGTTGGATTTCGGAATAAATAGTTTCTTTCCAGAACATCTGCGCACATTGCCGCTAAGGGTGCATAGGTCAAGTAACCCAGTGAGAAAAAGGAATTAGCTGTCTCGGGCCGCTCAGTAGGAAGGGCATTTTGTGGGACGGGGACGAAATATCATACTTTTTGGGTCTGAATGATGGATAACATTTTTTAACTGTACGAAAACGTTGGGATTTATTGGCTACAGATTTAATTTATTTTTTGTTGGAGTAATCATTACATTTTCCCTGAGATACATTTAATTTCTTTATTTAGCTTAAATTTCACTATCTGAAAAGAATACCTTCAGTAAATTTAATAATTTATCGTTTGATTAAATTTTTTATTGTCAGCCTTTATTTTAATATTTCAAAGGAATATCCTCAATAGCTTTCTTAATTTGTTGTCAATTTTAACATTTCATCGTTTGCCTTTATTTTAATATGTAGAAAAGCATTGTGAAAAGTTTTCATAATTTATTGCCTACAATTATATTTTATTGTTTGCCTTTATTCGTTTTGTTGTAATATTGGCATCATTTTTTATATTTAGCACGATCTTTTTTTTAAGGTTGTGTATTTTATAAAATCTCGATCATAGTGCGTGGATTTTATTATTATTTTCAATAACAACAACTATGTTTGGGACAAACCGTGAGTTATTTAATCTATTAATATAGATTAGTAGACCACAAAATTATCTAATTCTAGAACAGGTAATTTTGCTCAACATGTCTGCTTTGAATTTATCTCAGAGTAACCTTTAACTTCTTGAAAACAAACTTAAATCATTTTGTACCCATTTGAAATAAAGTGGATAAAAGCTCATTGATTATTATAAAATTTTACATTTAAGTTTAGCTTTTAAACATTTCCCCAATTAAGAAGTTTTTCTTCCTTCAAACCTCCATTTCAACTCTATTGTGGAGCTCAATTCCTTATCTAATGGTGTGGTTTAGTGGGAATATATTTCGAGGCATTTATTTTTAAATCCAAAATCATTTATTAACAACTTCATATCAATCATACATAAAACTCCAGAATTCATCTAAAGAGCTCTGCTCTCGCCAAGGACAACGTCTCGTCTGCGAAACTGTCTGGGCGGTGGCGTAACAATTTCCACACTCAGAGGGGAAATGACGTTAATCAAATAGAGTATAACATTTCCAAGAATAAAGTAACATAAAAAATATGTATGTGAGCCATGACGTCACAACTCCTCCCCCATTAAGATCTTTTTACTTTGGTAAAAAGCATTTCTGAAAGATTTACACACTTACGGAATTACACTATATGCATATTAATGAGATAAAGTGAAAAAAACATATACAAATAATACACTGTGTTTACATATACAAAAAAAATTACACATGCAGGAAAAACTACCTCAAAAAATATTACTGAATAGAGGGAGGAGAATGGAAGACATTTTAATTTCAAGCAGAATCAGACGCTAGTGGAGCCGTAATCGATATAAAAATAGTATATCGGTAAATTTGTAAGCAAAGAAAAGAAGGTTATTTTATTTCGAGGGATGTGAATTCTCTGCAATGTAAGAAAAACAAAGGCATATTCTAAGAATTTAACCATTTGCTTCAAATTATGAATTATTTTCTTTAATCTTTAAGTCCTTTTTAGCTTAAAAAAGAAAATCCCTTTTCAAAGCTTAGAAAATCAAAGAAGTCGTGGAATATTTCAATACATTCAGAAAAAATAAAAAAATTTCGTAAAAAAAATTGAAAAATTGAAAATTTTTTAAATTTTACAATTTAAATAAGTTGCGAAACATTTTAAAAGTTTTTCAAGATTAAGATGGGGTAATGAAGAGAAATCTGAAAGGATAATACTAAAAAATCACAATTCAGTCTAATGAAGGGGTAAAAAGTCACATTCGCAGTCCTGGGTAAAGTTTGCGGAACAAAACTATATTTTAATTTTGCTCTAAAAAGTAATTCAATCAAACAAATTAAAAGAAGGGAATAATATATCAGTTAAATATTTAAGTAATAAAATTTTTGATACACCACACGAACCTGGCTGTTTAGGTAACAAAAGAATTTGAGAGAAAAAAAAAGCGCTTGCAACGTCACTCAAAAGAAGCTAAAGGCTTCAGGACATGGTTTAAACTAAACGTTATATCAATGAATTTCAGTCTGAAGGATGTATACAAATTCACTCTGTTATTACCCGTAATGTGAATAGGTATTGTTTAGAGGAGAGGTAGTCAAACGATATCTTGGTCTGATTATACATGCTAACCCACTGATAACTTGTAATTTTTACCTCCCGATCTACAGATTTTACAGATATGACAAGATAAATCAAATCATCCTACCCTAGGCCGCGCAAGGGGCGCTCAACCACGATATGGTGCTATTCTATAATGAAAATGGGTTTTCAACAACAATCAAATAATTCTTCGAGTACCAGCCAGGGCAGGAATTTTACTCTTGTTTCTTTTTAAAGGAAAAACAGACGGAAAGCAGCAGCAGGCTAAAAAGTATGAGAGAACAGAAAGCGACATATTACTTTTCTTTTCCCGGTAGAATGAATTTTCATTCTCCACCGAAATCTTAAAAATATTTTTTAAATTTATATAGCCAAGCAAAACATTTTCAAAAACTAGTGGTAATTATAATTTAAAAATATGAATTATAATTACTAAGAATGGTCTTAAGATTAAGTGATTATTACAGAAATTAAGCATTATACACCTTTCATCAGAGGAAAGGGGACGAAAAAAAAAGAAAAAAGACCTATTTCCTGTGCGCCACTGCAGTGTTCGATTTTTAAAATTGAATTAAAGTTATCTTATTATTTAGATTAATGATAGTAATAGAGGGATTTTCTTTTAAAGACATGGCATTGTAAATTTAGGTACAAATGTCATTGCCTTAAGTATGTGTTTAAATTATTGTATGCTTATGACGACTTCTTATTAATATCCTGCATTGAAATAATTACAAATCGAATGAATCAATGTTAGGAATCCAGAATTTAGCATGCTAAACATGGAGAAACAATTTTTATTTTTAAAATCATTGTTTTTTACACTTAATACAAAAAAAAAAGCTTTATTCACATATAACTGATCGAATTCTGGAGAGAAGAAACAAGTGTCCAATCGAAAATTACGCAAACATGAAGAGCTGAAGCAGAAAACATTACCGAGTAGAGAGAGACCTTATCGTTCAAGCAGAATCTGCCGCTAGAGGCGCTCTAATCGATGTAAGAATAGTGACTCGGTACATTTGTAAGCATTGAAAAGATTGTTATTATTTTCCTAGAGAAATGAATTATCTGCAACATATAAGGGAAGAATTAAAAATTTAATAAAATGAAAAGATTTAAAAATTTAATGAAGGCTCAAAATAATTTTAAAAGATTAAAAAGAAGTCGGAGGGAATGTTTTAAGTGCCGAAACAAAATTATATTTTAATTTTGCATTTAAATAAGTTTTTCAATCCAACAAATAAAAAGGAGTGAATATTATAAAGGTAGCTGTTTGGCCCATATGCCGAATTCCTTTTTTTAGAACTAGCAAAAATTTGGAGGAAATACAAAAAAAAAAAAAAAAAAAAACCCCACCCCCCCCCACAAAAAAAAAAAAATGGATTTCAGAAAACTGCACTGTCCAAAGTGTTTCATAGTACACCATTTTTGTTGTTCGGGATTCGTCTTCTTTACTCATGAAACGAATGGGATGTAACTGACCATATTCAGATTCTTGTAGTAGAGCAGCACCAAAACCATAACAAATGTGTGCAATTCTAATGGGGTACTATGTTTGAAAAATCGAACCATCGGAATGGTCCATAATATTTTTTCAAGTTTTTTGAAAAAATATTATGCTCCAGTAAAGCCTGTCAACCTATAGAACGCTTTTTGCTCTATTATGTAACCTGTGTTTGTGTCTTGTAATGATGTGTAACTGTTGTAATTAATTTTAAATGTATTTTTATTTACAAGGAAGTGTAGAGTTTTCATTTAAATAAGATGATGAGTTTATTTCCTTTGGAACTAACGATTTAAAGCACCAGCTCCTCGAAAGGACAGAAAAGGTCTGTCAAATTTTGATATTCTTAATGAGTTATTGACATACTTAATCTGAAAAAACGAGAAACTTAATTTATTATTTTTGATTTGTTTCTTAACACCCATTTTCACGTTTTGGAAGCTTAAGGCGATTATAAAAACAATTTAATACGTTATGAATTATACTAACGTTATGACATCTTAATTTTGCTGTCATTATTTGGAATTAAAAAAAACTTTCATGATCACCTTCATTTACTAAATGTGGGAGAAATATTTAAACACTGTTGAATTTTTATCCAGCAAGATTTTTAAGTCAAATGTATGATACGTCATTTTAATGCCTGATTTTCATAAAGATATCCTTCATGAAATCAATCTTTTCGTAAAATTTACATTCCCACATCTGATAACTGTTGAATCTTGTCATTTTATTTCATTGAAGTATATAATATCCAAAGCTACATTTCTCACAAACCAATAAGAATTTATTTTCGATTGAAAATTCCCTTATTCCGAAATTAATATATTTTTTTAATGAAATAACGCGTTAGTTAAAAATAAAGTATGTTCTTTTTTATTGAATGTACACATTCATTAAAATTGTAAAGTAAATTGCTGAGAAAAAAGAAAAATCAAATCTTCACATTTTCTGAATGCGTTCTATGGAACATTAAATTTTGCTTCTTCTTTTTAAACTGAGGTGATTTTATATCATCATTCACATGATTATTTGAGTGTTAGCCCTTACAGGTAATTTACTTGTTTATTATTTTATTTAAACATTAATGAATAATTAAAAAACAAGCAGTTCTTAACAAAAGTAAACGTTGACTTCTGCGGGCGCCTAGAGCACGGAGTGCTCTTTTAGCCCGAATCCTGTAAAATAAATGTTCTTTTGGGTGAAAATGGGAATTACATTCTTTTATGTTGTTTCATGGATTCTGATAAGAACTTTGAGTAAAATTGGGCGAGTTAAAGTGTTATTATCTTGAAAAAAGTACCGGAGACACTAGTGATTTCTGGTGGCTATTAGAGTCTTTTAACAGATGCAACACGTGTAAAGCGCTTAGCTTTACACAAATAATAAAGCTAGATAAAAAAAAATAAAGGTAGTAAATTTTAAAAAAAGGATTGAGAATTAGCTTAAAATGGTTAAATTTGTATATTTTCTAAGATTTTTTTTGTTTTTGTTTTTTTTTTACCATTCTAGGATGAATCATTTTTAATTTTATAGTTTTTTAAAAAAAATTGTTTGTTTTAGGTGTCCAAATCAGCCTACATCATCAGAACGAAAACTGGGTGAAAGCTGGAATTTGGGGTATTGTAGAAAAAAAAAAAGGAAAATAATTGATTGCAATGAAGTCATGAAAAAAGTAAGAAACCCTCGCGTTTTAATATATTGATGTAAAATTTATGTATTAAATTATTTAAATGCATTTGTGTGTAACCTGAATTTTTCAACCTTCAAGTTAATATTGTTTGCATTAATTTGATGCCTAACATTTAATCACACAAATGTGTATTGCAACATTTTGTTTTAACATCACTCAAATGTTACTTTTCGTCCTGCTCCACGTCACGTCACTTTAGACAGAGTATAAGCGGTTGATTAACCGTTGGAACTCTAACCACTTAGCATACGTCCCTTTTGTTTTGTTTAGAAATGTTCAAGATGATCCCCCCTTCTCCACATTATTGATAACAAAATGGACAAACACTATTGAGGCAGAAAAGAAATATAGTTGGAATACAATAAATATAATTAGAATGGGGAAATTAAAAGAATATAAATTTATATCGTTGTATGCACATTCGAAACGAATACAGTTAGCTTAGTTTTAAAACGTTAAATTAATATATAAAGACAAAATGAAATTAATACTTGTATAATATAGTTATGTAAGATGCAAAATAATATTAAAATATTGATTGCTTTATTAAATGAAATTTTGGAGACCGTCGAAAATCCTTTATGGCAACATTTTGTTCATAGATGCCTGAATATTCTCCCTGCGTTTTTATTTACTACATTATTTCTCCGTTATTTATTTGTGTTAATTTCGGTACTTGTCTATTATAGCGGCTCCCGTCAAATTACGATTACGCCTAGTCTTTCGCCGATCTCGTGAAGTCTATCTTTTGATGCAATCTACTTGGCGATATTTCTTAGTCCCGCACCGCTATAAGAGACAAGTCTTAATTTCTACTATTCTTATAAAATGTAATTAGCTCCTTTTACTTCTGCCATCTAAACCCAATAGATTCTCCCTGGCACCAGACACAACGACAGCTGATCTTCGAACTTCAGTGCAAGCAAAGCTTACACTTTAAATGTAAAGGTTTAAGTACGTTAATGGCAACATTAATAAACAAGTGGGAGTTCCAAACGAAAACAAAAATCAATTTTTAATATAGTGGTGTTTTAAAAGTCGATGCATTTCTTGTAAAATTTTGAAATAATACACAATTATATATAAAGTCATTTTCTCGCTTTTGTGAATTTTTTCTCAGTTTAATTCTACTGCATTTTCTTTTCCTATTAAGGCACACTATATGAAGTAAATGTCATACACACTATGTTCTTTTGGGATGTCTTAATCTTATAAAAGTTATCTTTGAATAATAGTGTTTTCAGCAGAACAAAATAGGTAAAAAATAATAAATATCATGTATAAATTCAGACGCGAATGAAATATATTCTACGAAAAATAAACTAAAACAACAATATTTTAAATCACAACGATTTAATAAAATGAAATTTTTTTACTGACTTGGAAAGGATTTTCTTTTATTCCAAAGTATTTTTACGCCTGGAATAATTGTTTTAATCTGCAACCGAAAGTGATCTTCGGCATCAAATCTATTTCTGTATTTTGTTTTTGCTGCAGCGTACAAAGAGAATGATTTTTTCGCATCCATACATCGTAATATATTACATTAGACGTATCAATGATCTTTTCGCAGTTTCATGATCTTCTTTTTTAATAATATCCACAAAAAAAAAATGTATAATATCAAATTGACTAAAATTTAGTTTCAATTGAGTGTCAGTCGATATACCAATTAGTTCTTTTATTTTCTTTATTATTACTTAGAGAGTTTGGAGGTGTCACAGACTTGAGAAGAATTTTCTACCTGATGTAATTTTTCTTTTTGAAAAGGAAAATAATCAAAAAACTTGTTTTAGAGATTTATAATTGTTGGAAGAAACTTATTTTTACATTTGTATTCCCACTTCTAAAGTAATATGCAAATCCCTAACAAAGTTCCAGGGAACCCTAGGATTCCGAGAACCAGGATTCAAGACCTATGGCCTAAAGGTAACCATCGGTCACAAGGTTACGATTCCTGCGCCTCTGGTGTAGAAGAAATTTCCAATTAAAATTTTCTAATGGCAAATCTATATACATAGCAATACCTACCGTCCAAGGCAATTAAGGAAAATAAAGCATAAGATACTTATCTTGGTTGCTGGAGTTTATTTATTTATTTTCAGGAGTGAGGAAGGTATATCTATTTATTTTATTTATTTCATTTTTAAAAACATTTTTTTTTCTCCACCGGACGAAGTTTTTTCAATCGGAACCATTCCATATAGCACAATAGTTACAATTTATCTCAACATAATAGTTTATCAAAGAAATTTCACTATCACTGCTCAGAGTTATCATTAAAAAAAATTAAAAAAAAAGACCCTGAAAAGTCTATAAATGGCTTAAAATATTTTTTTTTTTTTTTTTCTATTTTAACTTCTAAACAGAGTGTAACTTTTCATTTTCTAAAATAAGAAAATAATCTGTTTTATGGATACATATCATTCCAACTATTATCAGACTCCTTCATATTATATTTAAAATAGAAATATAATTTCAAAATCACAGTCATTATTTTTTTTACTTGAATTTGGTATAAACTTGTAGTTAGCTTTGATTCACTGCATTTCGTTGAAAGAAACCGTTTTGAAACATATTTCACAGGTTATTACCGCATAGTATCAATTCAATATCACCAGGACAAGAAATTTCAACATTACTCCTACATTGTAAAGTTATATAATTTTTAAAACGATTGCTGCTCCTCTCTCTCCTGTCTATTGTCCTGTTTCATGCTACAGAAAATAATAAGTTCACTACAAAATTTACATTCACGAGGGCTGGTGTAGATAATGTACCTCGCAGATTTTTGTGTTGTTGATTAACACAGTATCTAAAAGTCGACGGTTTCAGAATATGAGTTGCATTTATGGAAATTCTACTGATTTCAACGCTATGTAAAAATGTATCCCCTTGTGAAATCGCCAAAAATTGCTTGGGAATAAAATGGATAGCATGTCATTCTCTAAAATTCTTGAGGATGCAAGAATTTCAGTTAATTATTTGTATTTCTTCCTAGCAGAAAAACCAAATAAAGACTAACAGTACTAATAAATTTAAATTATTTAATGACAGCTACGTGTAGAATTGTATTTCATAAGTGTAGTATCTGATTCGGAGAACTTGCTATTAAGCACTTTTTCTTTCGTGATACTTAAACCTGCTACCACCTGGTGGTGTTTTAGACGCTCTTTCGAGCTTTTTGCAACAATTTGATTGTGTTTAAATTATTGATTCAATCTTTTGATTATGCTATGGAATGATATGTTTAACTTTAGTACAGCATTTTTGTAGAATCAAAATACGGTACTTTCTAGTATGGAAATGTCTTTTCACGATAAAATCTATCAATAACCGTCTTAATGTTTTTTTTTGAAAGATAACATTTATTGATGTTAATATAATAAATTGTCCTTACACGCAAAGAATAAGGTGCTGGTAAATCACTGTGTTGTGTTATACTTTATTCTCCCTATTTTTATCAATTTGATAAACCCAGTTTCGCACTTTTATGGGCTTAATAGAATCAGAAAAACAATTTCGTCCTTATTGAGCTATACTTACTAAAACCAACGTCATGACACCTAAATTCTTCATTAATTAGATATATATATATATATATTTTTTTTCAAGAAAGATGTATAAATAATTATTATAAATAATGAAAAATGGAAATTATGTAAAGTAATCAGATATTCACTTAGTCGTTAAATAACCAAAAATAATAACATTTATAATAATATTTAATATTATTCTGAACAAAACTAACACTCTATCCGTACAAACAGTGTTATTTATTTCCAATTCTCACATTTATGTTGTCAAGGGTTTAATTCTACTATTTTTCGCTTGTTATGAAATCAATATCCCAAATTGTGAGCTATTTCGGTATCATTGCTTTTGTAACGTTGTACACAAAATGTAGTCAACAAACTGAAAAATAGTATCACGAATGAGTAAAGTTGTCGTCAATATTTGCTTTTCCTCAATTCCATGTGGAATTTGGTACAATGTTATAAGAAGCAGAGAATGAAAGCCATTGATGTTATCGGGAATGTACGATCTCACTGTCATTAGTTTTTGATCCAGGTTTGGGATAAATAATTGTCATTGTGAAGAAAAGATTGTTTTTTTTTTGTTTCTAAATATTACGAATATTTAAACATTGTGACTGCTGTCGATTTTACTTTTGATGGCTTCCTAATGTGTGTGTGAAATAGCCTGTATGAACAATGAGTGCAAGAATCGTGAAGGTATCTGCTGCTCTCATGAGGGTTTCTTGTATGCATTTGATGTCTCGGTTTGTTCTGTTAACCAATATGCATATATTACCAAGATTCTTCTGTTATATTAAACAACTCCTTAAAACACAAATAACTTGTAATATAAAACAAAATGAATACACCACTTTTTTCATTTTACAATTTGTTATAAATTTTTGAAAATTTTACGTAGGTGGTTTGTCTCTGATCTATTGCAATTTATAATCGTTTTTCTCAGAGATGAGAGAAGCGTAAGATTTCTGAATAAATAGTTTCTTTCGAGAACATCTGTGCAGGTTCCCGCGTAGGGTGCATAAGTGAAGCAGCTCGATGCGAAAAAGGGAATTAACTGTCTCCGACATTTATTCGGCAGATTTCATCAAAATCTCTAGGAATTGGTTCCTAGCTCTTTGGCGTAAGCCCGAGCCTACATTTTTTCTATCTCTATAGCCTCCTCCATTAATTAAGCTCGCGTTCAACAATCGCGTGTTTCGATCACTGATCGTTCCCAGTATCACGACTGGGCTTTTTATCTCTTTTTGGCCAAACTTTTCTCTCTCCGCATTTCGCCAATTTTCCCGAAAAGGTTTCGGCACATTTTAGGTAGCGACGCACTTCGAGTAACTATGACGACTAGCTTTTCTCTAGGCCAGGGAGGGCGAACCAATGGCACGCGACGCAATATTTTGGGCACGCCACCGATCACAAAGTTCACTATGAAACATAATACGAACGAACGCGAGTGATCCTACTCTATGAAGTGTTCGGGGCTGCGGGCAGGAAGCGTACTCGTATGTTATTGTAGTTATATCGTGGACTACAACTGCTAATGACGCATAGTTGGCTTACACATAAAATAACAGTCAATTTCATTGACACAACTGTATTTTAAAGTGTATTTGTGTTATATTTACGATTTTTAAATGTTATTTAATATGGCTAGTTCAGTAAAAAAAAAAAAAGTGCAAAATAGTAAGTGTATCAGAGAATTTCAATCTTGGGGGACTGTGAAATATGGCATGATTAGTAAAGGCGACAAAGAGGTGTGTGTTTATGTTCTGGAATAAGGGTATGTGGAATATCGTCTGTAAAACGGCATTTTAAAACAAATCACAAATTCGTTTGTAAAAAAGCGATCTAGAGCAAGAGGAATTAATTGCAAGTGCATTGAAAGGCAGAAATAAACAGTCGACGTCTATAATTAAATATGTTGGAAAAAATTGTCTTACGAGCGCGGCAAGTTACTCGACTGCAAATGTAATTTTTCCGCTTAGTAAACCTTTTCAAGAGGGAGATTTTTTGAAGGAAGCCTGGTTAGCATGCGCGCCCTTACTTTAAGATGATTTCGACAATAAAGATAAGATAATTCAGCGTATCAAAGATACTCCTCTGTCTAGAAATACAATGAAAGAAATAATCTTAAAACTGGATGGAAATGTAGCAAATCAAAGCAAAATCGACATTTACTCTGCTCCTTTTATATCACTATGTCTAGACGTAAGCACTGACGTCACTAAATCTGCATGTTTAGTGATTTTTATCGATATTGTGTAGGAAACGTCATGAAGGAAGAATTAATTGCGATAACATCGTTGCTAACAACTACAAAAGTGCGCAGGTATTTGTACGGCTGTTAAAAATTCGCTGGCTGATAAAGAGATTGATTTGAAAAAAATTGTTTCAGTAACGACTGATGGTGCTCCAAGTATGGTGGGCAAAAAAATGGTTTCATAAGTTTATTTAAAACAGACGTAGGACATTCAATTCTAGTATTCTCCTGCATCATTCAGCAACAAGCCTTGTGTGCTAGCGGTTTAACATATCTTGATAATGTAATCGTGGTAGTCACAAAAATAGTCAATCTCATTTAGTCGCAGGATTTAAATAAGCGAAAGTTTGATGCTGTGTTAAATGAAGTCATCTCGGTGTATAATGACTTACTGAGATGTATAATATGTTCGCTGTTTGAGCCACGGGAACGTACTTCAAAAACGTGCTTCATGTTTTCACACACACACTCAAAGGAACGATATTATTACAAGAAACTACAAGTACTTTTCAAACTTGAAAAAAAATATCAACGATTTAGGTATATATGAGAAACCAGGCGAAGAAACAGTCACTGAAGAATTTATTTCTGTAATTGATTTTTCAATGAATGAATTTTCAGCGAGATTTTCTCAGTTCAAAGAAGTATCGGGCACACTCAAGTTTATTATGCACCCTGATGTGACTTCCTTTGATAAATTGAACTTGTCCCAATTGGATCGGTTGGAAATTGAAGAGTTTGAAATGCAGCTGATTGATTTTAAGTCTAGTTCAATATGGATTCAAAAATTTATTGAAACAAGGAAAGAGTTCGAATTAATTGAAACAGAAAGATTGACAAGAAATATAAGTAAAAATGCCAATAACAAAATTTTGGTGACATGGAATTCGGTATCAGACACCTTAAACTGTTTGACGAAGCTGGCTCGTGATATTTTAACCATATATTCATCAACCTAAGCCTGCGAGTCATTATTTTCAGAGATGAAGAAGATTAAAGGTTCACTTAGAAACCGTTTGACATATGACTCCAGTTCAGCATGCATTCTGCTAAAAGTAACATCTTACAACCCTAATATAAGTTATTTGTCATCTAATCTGGAACAACAGAAGTCACACTGATGCTACTTTAATTTGAATTTCGCGTAAAACTGAGACATTGCAAAATGTATTTTTTTTTTGTAGTAAATAAAGAGTTTTGAGTTGATAGTATTTGGTATTATTATTTTCCCAATAATCACGAAGTCAAAATTATTTGACGGCATGTCTATTATCTCAATAAACATTTTTTTAGAAAAAATGGCACGTTGACCCATAAAGGTTCGTAACCCCTGCTCTAGGCCGTCAGGCCATCGCTTCGGCGCTAAGCGCCCGACTTTCTGTCTCTCAGTTATTTTTCTTCCTCCTTTCGAGGCTGCTTAGATTAACTTCTCTGAGTTATATTTTTATTTTCTTCTGAAGATTCTTCTTTTACTCCTGCACTTCGAATTTGTTTTCAGGGTGTGAACTCTTCCACCCCTTCTAAGCGCTCTATTATTTTGGATTATTATCCATTTCTCAATTCTCCGGAGTATAGATCCTCTTTGAGGGATTATGCTTCAGTAACATGTAATCAACCGAAGTACACTTC
>BMAW01097446.1:4008-21163 GCA_019974015.1 Nephila pilipes
AAGACCTACCATCTCTTCCATTTTAATAAATTCCAACGACACCAGCTTTCCCAATCACAGAAGAAAAGAAATTGAAAACCTGATCCAAACGAACGTTACAATCAGAGAAAGTTTCAAATCTACCCTGGCTATCCTCAATACCAAAAAGTTCAAAGAGATGTGAAAGTTTTTGCATGGAGAGAAAACGAGTTGCAGGATTTCTATTAATTGAGAGGTGAGGAGCACTAAAACAGCTATTGGCTGCTCTTTTGGTGCGTAATTTAATTAAGATAATTGTAAAAAATGATTGATATTGCTTAGGAATTTTTAATTGATACGAAATGGTATCACTGGTACTTCTCAGATTTTTTCTTTCAATCATTGCTATCTAGTTAAATACCAAACGCCAAGGGACGCCATCTGCTGGACTTTTCATTCGCAACTTATTCCGTCACACTGAGCAAAACCAATGACTCGCTAACGGTCGTCAACCATCTTATGTCTGTTTGTCAGTGTAGAAATTGTTAAATTTAAATGAGAAAGCAAAAAGAATGTTTTAAACTCGTTGATAATATATATCAATATGAATTGCAAAATATAAAATAGTGGTGTAATATTTATTCATCGTTGACGTTGTTGTTTCTGTGGGCGCCCAGATCGCGGAGCGCTCTTCAAGCCCAAATCTTGTATATAGAATTTGCTTTGGAAAGATGGAGTATTTATTTTTGATAGTAAAGTCCAAAAATAAAAATAGTTTGATGAAAATCTGGGGTGCAGAATATTCATTGGTTGAGAGGTGAGTAGCGCTGAAACTGCTATTGGTTGCCCTTATTGAATTAAAATGAAAGAAAAACATTTTAATTTTTGTTGGAAATGCAAAAGGAAAGATGGGGTTAAAATGTGATTTAATTCAAATCATATATCAGTATAATTTGCAAAAATTAAAAAAAATGGTGTTGTAATTATTCATCATTTAACGTTAAAGCTTGAATGATTACCGTTATCTATGCAGTTTTATTTTTAGCTGATTTAATTTTATGTAAATTAGTTAAAAGACCTAGTATTAGAGAGAAAATTTCTGCAAGTTCTTTAACCCTCTAAGCGTTTTACACGCTTTTTTCCGTACTGTTCGAGATATTCCGAAAGCGTTTGCGCCGTATAATCCCGTGTGGCTGTGAGCGCACCGAAAGCGTCAGAGCCGTCCTTTTTCGCCATCACAGGATGTATTCGAGATCTTTTGCGCCGGGTTTTTCTGCAATTCCTTTTCCCCCTTTTAAAAGTTTTACATCTTGTTAGATAATTGGGGAGGGTTGCGGACACACAATGAACTTTGACAGGAAATTTTATGGCTTACAAGGGAACCCCACTCTTGCCCTTAGGGTTAAGATATTTTCCATTGAGACATTCGTTCAAGAGGGGAAGGGGAAGATTTCCTTTCAAGTGTGTTTGTCGGTCAACTTGAGTTGAGATTTTATTGGGTTTATGAAAGAAATGCGTCCTTTGACCTAGCTTTCGAGATAAAATTTTTTATTTAAACCAATTCAAAAACGCTTTAAAGTTCATTCATAAAATTAACAAGATTTTATTCCTATTTTTTAATTAATATTCATTTGGAATCTTAACAAATTTAGATAGAGTATTAAACCTACTTTTTTTATATTGTTGGACAAATTACTTTTTCTATGTTTTCTTTGATTGCTAAAAACTCACCTTTTTTCCCTTCACTTTAAAATTATCAGATAGAGTTAAGTTTTTATATTATATCTATAAATCTCAAAAAAAAAACCCATCACCCTTTCTATAAATCAAAACATACACTCTGCTTTCTCTACAGCCAGACAATATTTTTCTATAAAACTACCCAAGAAATGAAATATGATAACATTTGAGCTACAATTTATTTTATTGCAATACAGTACGAGATATGAGGATTCATTCGTATCATTAATACTAAAGAATAAACTAACAATTCTGTATAGTTATAATCCTGGGATTAAGGATACATTTCTAAAATTTAAAATTGCTTACAAAATTTGTTATGAATTCTTTGAGGAAATGTCTGTCAACTTCACTGAAGTAAAGTGTTTTAAGTGTACTGTTTTGAAAGACAAAATTAAAAGGGTTAAATTTTCTCTCGTTGTCAATTTTGTAATAACTGATATATAAGATGAAGTTATCGATGGCAATTTTCTGTTATAAGATATAATACGAAGATGTATTTAAAGTTTGAAAACACTAAAGAAACGGAAAGGTGAAAATTAAAATGTGGGTCAAAGATGGTTAGAAATATTTTGACATTTTGAAGAATATATATCCCATTAAAATTTAAAATTATTTATTGAATGTGAAGTCTATTGCCGTGGCACAAATATGGATGTAGATGGGGTATTTCACTTAGAGCAGAGGTATTCAACCTTTTGCATTTTGAGGAAGGAACCCTTTGTGCTTACCAACCCCTTCAAAGAACCCCTTGATCAAACAGCAGAAAAAATTGGATATCAAAGCTCTTTATCCTAATCAAATTTACAAAATTATCATTGCATTTCTATTTTATCATATTAGAAACGTCTTAGTAAGATTAGTGAATGGTAAGCTGGCTAATGTTCTTTTTTATTGGGGGGAGGGGGAGTTTCTAAAATATAGCCTATGAATAACAAGCAAAAGCAACAATTTTTTTAAATATAACAAATTAATGAAAAGAAATTTTTTAATGACTTGGCAGTGATAGTTTTTTATTGCAAAGAATTTTTACATCTGGAATAATTTCTGAAATCTGCAACTTAATGCCTTCTTCAGCATCCAATCTGTTTCGGATTGTGTTTTTGTCGCAGCGTACAAAGAGAATGATTTTTCGCATATATAGGTAGAAACATATGATATTAGATGTTTCACAATTCTTTCGGCAATTTCATGATATTCTTTTCTAATGTCAAACATAATATACATAAAATCGACTTAAGGTATCCGTACACCTTCGAAGAAAATTTTTTGAAATACATTGATATTTGTTATAAAAATACTTTTTTATGCTAAAATATAACCTAAAACTATGAAAAACACATTTAATAATTTGCTTTTAAATCAAAAAAAAATTTTGGAGTGAAAAACATAGTGAAAATAGTACATATATTGATTATTAGAATAACGCTCATAACTCAAAAGTAAACAAAAATATCATTATTCTGTAACTTTTATCTTATTCATCATAACATTTTTTGGGGCTGGTACTACTTTCATGATGAAAATCTTATTACAATAATTTTTATTGTGTTTCGAGTCAAATAACAATGAAAAATCATAAAAAAGTTACAACAATACATGATTTACACCTTTGTTACTAAAAATATATCAACTTTATAATCATGAAAGTGGTAGGGGTTCTTAAAAATTGTATAAGGAAGACACTTGCAAAATTTCAATTAATTTGGTTAATAACTTTTTCTGCTATCTACGTTGCCATATGTAAATATGTCGAGAAAACTCATTTTGAGAAAAATCAAAAACAAACTTTCAATTGCAATTTTTAATAATAAACATAATAAAATATATTTAAAATGCCCCTGATTTATATATAACACCTTCTTTGCTTTCTAATACATTAATTTTTTTTCCCTAAGAGCTCTGAGTATTTTTCGACGCTGCTTTACATTTGGTGTTGAATGACGTGCAGCATCAAAAATTCGACAACTGTCAAGGTGTTTGTAAGATTTTAAGGTAAAATAACCTGGAGTTACATTTAATTTCCTTAAAATTTCAACACAGCCCTTATACCCATCATTAAATTGTATAACAGCATCCAATGCACCAGATTTTAAAATTTTAAGGCACACGAAAACCTCTTTCGGTACCCTCTGCCAAATTATGCCATTAAAACATTCATTGGCATTCTGTGTCTTACCATGAAGGCACTTTGACAGAAGTTCTTTAGAACACAGTTCTAAATATGTAGGTTTAATTAAAGCCATTATATTTTTCTTTGGGCTTTTTGCCGCATGACAGTGCTCGCTGATAATAACATCAGCTATCTTTCCCGATAGGGCACTGTCCATGCATGGATTTCTTGCCACTCGATGCACATTGGTACAAGGCCGCAATGACGTTCTGTTGAAGTTTGAGTAGATTGCCTACATTACTTCGAACAGCAATTCCATAGTAATTTTGCAATCTGTGAATAAACGAATCAGTAAGTTTAAATTTACCAGATAAACTTTTATTTTTCGATTTCAGTTTACGCAATCTCGCACCTACTCTTTTCTGAACATGCCCAATGCATTCCAGTTTAGTTACGCTATCTTTCCCATATGTGTCTTTCACGCTGATGAAGCCTTTAGAATCCCCGTCCCCATAATAGTGTGAATATTTCAAACCTCGTTTCACAATTGATCGTTTGAAGATCCTGTTTGCGCCAACAGCTTCCATCTTTAATGAGGAACCTTTAAAATTGCTTCGACACACATGATCTGCTTCAAGCGTCTCGGTATACAATACCTTTAGGCATTTTCGAAAGCTTTCTGCAGGTCGGACAATATGATGACATTATTTCAATGTCCACTACTTTGCCAGTGTCGATTGACAAAGCAGCAACACACCCATTCATAGAAGTGTAACCTCTACGCTGCCATGTTCCATCGACAGAAACACCGCATTCAGCTACTTTATTTTTAGATGAATGAATATTCACAACTTCCTTAGCTGCCTTTTGCATTGACAGTTCACTTACTTCTGAAATCACAGACTTAAATTTATTCTCATGCTTTGTGTATGCAGTTTTACTGAGCCTGGGTAAATTTAATGTTGCACATAATTTATATGCAGCAGAAAAACCTTTCCCAATTTGTCTCATGGCATAAACAAATCTTGCATTTATCTCAGGATAGTTTAATGTATTCTTCTAGCTGGAAAATCCTGTGCAAAAGTCACAATGCTTACATTTTATTGCAAAACTTGAGCACAATCCATACCTTGAGTCTTCATGTAACAACAAACCATCATGGAAACATTTGGGGCAACAAAGTTGTAAAATTGAGCATAGAAGGAGTTCTATGTCAATAATTCTGTTGCCGGTTAGCGGTTTATTTTCATATTCAGCAATTTCTTCATCTAGAATGGCAGAAAGGTTCAATTTTGAAGCACTGGCATTAGCAGTTACAGTACTATTTTTGCTATCATTTTTGGTAAAACCATTACCACGAAATTGTCTTTTTCTTTTAACACTAATTCTCCTTTTTGAATTTCCCATTTTAAACGAAAAAAATTGAGCTTTTCAACAATAAAAACAATCTTAAACAGAAACTTATAAGAATGAGAACAGAAACCAAAACAGATGTAAACAAACAATAACGATTCTCTTTTCTTGCCAGATTCAAGATAAAAATGTATTTAAAAACCTGTTGCCAAATGTATTTTCAAACATTCTGAAAATTCAGATTCATGTTTTAAAATTTATTTATTTTGTACCATTGTACATATAAAAGATATTTCGATAAATAAAAATGTAAACAAACATTTCTTCCACAGCTAACGAGTAAAATTCAAATCCCTGTAACTTAAGTTCTAAATAAGGTATAAGCAAAATTCAAACACTATTAGAAAGAAAAAAGTTTAAAATTTAAACTGATGTTAAAACTAGAAAATCGAAAATTTTGACAAAAATGACGTTTTAAAGGTGTACGGATACCTTAACTAAATTTTAATTTCAATTGAGTGTATATCAATTTGATATATCAATCAAATTGATATACACTCAATTATTTCTTTTGTTGGGAGTTCGGAGTTTTTCTTCTTTTATTGAGTTTTAGTTTTTTTTTTTTTATTAACATCGCACTAGAAGCAACACGAGACTATTGGCGACGGACCTCGTAATTTTGAACTTCGGTCAAGTGACGAGGACGACACCTGAGCTGGCACCCCTCTCTCCTAAGTTCCACACCACACCAACTGCTTTTATTGAGAGTTCAGAGGATTCACAGTCTTGAGAAGGATTTTGGATTCAATATATTTTTTTCATTTTGAACAGGATTCAAAAAATGTTTTTTGCAGATCTGATAAATGTTTGACCAAACTAATTTTTACATTTTTATCGGGATCAGCGTTACCGTTCACTAAAATATTATGCAAATTACCAAAGCATTTAATATTATCTTTCACAATAAATTTTGCCCAAAATTTCAATTTTAAAACAGTGGCGCCCAAATTTACTTCATACCTTGAAAACAATGAATAAGTGTGTGATTCTTTATTTGAGCCAAAAAACGCAGACTAATATGTGACCCAATGCGTCTCGATTAATGTATTTGAAACACGTGACCTTTACGAAATTTAAGATTTTTTTTCCTTAAATTATTTATTTATATTTTAACAAGAAAACTGCTTTTGATGATTGAATCTTCTATCAAAATTAAAATTTTAATAAAATTCTGGTGCTTTGATTAAACAAATAATGCTTGATAGCAAATACTAATCATTACTCTTTTTTCAAAACATGCAAACAATCTTATATTTTCTTAGTCTCTTATTCAACAATGAATAAAGGGTGCTTTTTCCCGGTTAAAATCGTAATATTAAAACTATATAAAAAAAAAAGGTTTTAAAAATGACAGAAAAAAAGAATTTTTCTACTGCTTGTAGCAAACAAATATTTTCATCTATTAACCCACCAATTTTTTCAAGCTATATTTTTTATTCTTCATTTGTTGAAACACTTCGATTGAAACTCAATAGATCGAGCGAATACCTTCCAAGTTCTTATGTGAATAATCTGAACCCCATTTCTGGTTGCTTGCAGCCTGCCTTACAAGATTCCCCCAAGGCAACGAAATCGCTTATCAAAGCATCGGATCTAGGCAATAAAAATGCCAACCGGAGGGGTTGTTTCGACCACCCGTGTCACAAAAGGGGGGGGAATAGAAGCATCTTGCATTTTCGAAGGATTTGTGAATGAAAAGCGAAACCTTTTCGTGACCTTTAGCTGTGTTGAAGTAGATCGCTTTCGGAATAGCTTTACACAAAAAAGTAAAACGCTCGGAGGGTTAACTTGTTCAATTGCTTGTATAATGTTGTTCACTGGAATGTGGTTTTTATTTCAAGCTGAGGTGTATTTTTGCTTTCAAGCTGAGGTGTATTTTTGCGAGTTTTAGGAGTTTCAGTAGTAGGCTGCGCCATCTGTTGAGAAGAAATTAATGCTTGAGTGAAAGTGAAATTTTCTCTGATGTTTTTTTTCAGTGGAATATTATTGTTTTTAAATGTGTTTTTTGGTGGTTTAGGGAAGACCTTTAGAAGTGCAACCTTTGTAGGAGGCAGAATGTCCTTTTTCGTTACAGTTAATACAGGTGATTTCTTGGATTTTGTTTTGAATTTTACAATCGCGAGTGGGGTGTACACCGGAACATTTGATACATCTCGGATTCATATGGCATTTTGTTGACGTTGATGTTTCTATGGGCGCCTAGAGCGCGGAGCGCTCTTCAAACTCAAACCTTGTACATAGAAGTTGATTTGGAAGGATGGCGTTTTCATTTTTGATGGTAAAGTCCAAAAAGAAAAATAGTTTGATGAAAATCTGGGGTACAGAATTTTCATTGGTTGAGAGGTGAGTAGCGCTGAAACTGCTATTGGGTAAAATCGAACTTGAATGGAGCCCCTTGGCGATTTTTTTTTAAATCGCGCCAAGATGGCGCTAAAGCGGGTGTTTCAAACTCGGAGCTTCCGAAAGAGAGAAAAAAAAAAGATGGCGTCGTGCCTGGAAGGCAAATGAAGTACCAAAATGACACCAAGGCGGGTATTTCAAATTAGAAGCGAGGAAAGATGGCGTCGTGCCTGGAAAGCAAATTCTGAAGTAAGCAGGCGTACTCAATGAAAAAAAAATGCGGGAATCGTCGTGTCTAGAAGACAAAACAACGCATTTGGAATTTCATTTTTAATGAACAAAAGTAAAAATACATAGCATAAAGAAGGATTAAACATCGAGAAAACGAATGGATAAAATTTACTGACCTTATTCAGAAGATAAATCTGCACCCACGAACAAGAAAACAGTAGTTGATTCCCTAATAATCAACGAACTGCTTTAAAACCGTTATTATTAGAATTTCTATTGCTTTCTAAAAGCCAATTTTCTCCCTTTTGGGAAAACTAATCAAAACGATCTATTTTCGTTGACGAAAGTCTGCAAACCACGTTCACCATACCAATCGTAATCGGAATAAATAACAACTTTCAAATATCTAATTCTATCCAAAAGCAGATTTTCTACCGTTTCGGAGGAACGAAAATGGTAGAAAACGATACAATTTTAAGGCTTCCAACGGACGTTGTTCAGCCGATCACGTCTTCTGAAGAAAACAAATTTTATGGAAAAGAACCGTTTCCAAAAGGAAAACATCGAAATTTCTATTACAGAATTACTTTCACCATCCAAAAAAAATTATTTTAAACGATTCACTATACGTTAACATTTTCAATACTCAACGGATTTTCAAAAATCGCGGTACCTCAGCGATCAACAACGTTTGTATCTAATCCAGTGTAAAAAGGATAAACATGCTGGAAATGCTGGATGTTGTATCGAGCACATAGGTCGCAGAAATTATAAAAACATAACAAATTCTGCACTATAATTTTATTTAATTTAATTCTGATGAGAGGGTAAAATTAATATTTATTAAAATGTACCTCGTAAATTTTGGCCGTTGCCAGCTGCTGAAATCACAGGCTTTCGCTGCCTTGATCCTAATTTCGATTGCTATTTAACAATTATAAAAAAAAAACTAATTCTGCTCTTTAACTTTATTTTAATTCAGAGGAGAGGGTAAATTTGATATTAATAAAGTGATATTATTGTATATTTTCTTTGAAGAAAATGATAGAATTTCGTAATTTTAATTCCCCACCCCCCTTTTTTTCTTATTCAAAATTATTTCTTAAAAAAAGTACGTATTACTTAGAGAATAAAAAATTTTTAATTTCACTGTATGTATAATAACCTTATGTAGAAGCATAAGAAAATTTGGAACCATATTGAGGAATTGTTTTCATTAAAATGGTACCTAAATGCAAATATATCTCACAAAATATGTTCATATTCAAATGAGAGTGGGAAATAATCTTTATGACGAAAAATTACTTTTATAGTTCGATAGAAATATCCTCATTACGCCCACACAAAATCAAAGCTCTACTAATAATTTGCAAAGACATATATCGCATAAACAATTAGTCTTATATTTAAAATGTTCCAGAATTTCGCAGAAGTCCTGGCACCCTTAAGCGAACTTCATAATTCAACAGATCATAATGTGGAGAATTATATATAAGAACGAAATCAATTGTAGAAAGTTCGGTTCTAAATTTATTTATTACTAGACATAAATGATCAATCTATATACCTATTCATCAGCCTTGTCAAAAAGAAATTAAATGAAATGCTTTGAATGACATTAATATTTACAGAAAAGAAGAATCTTATAAGGATTTAAAATTTATGTTTAACAGATCATGATCCAAAATAATTTTATTCAATTTATGAGGCATAATTCGTTGAATTTATATGAATTATAGTGTAATAAGCAACATATTTTCTTAGGCTGTGTAAAAAGTATCCTATCTTCTCATTAACAAATTATGTGATTGTTAAATGTATGTTAAAACAATGATAAATCATGCCGCCTTTGAATCGGTCAATTTGAAAAGGGCGTATCTACTCTTTTAAAAATCTTACAAGAAAAGCAAAAAAAAAAAAAATCATTTATTGCCCTAATACTTCCAGAACATTTTAATCGGCGCAAGATGCCCTGGAGAAATATTTTTCCCAAGCGGAAATGTCTCGTTTTCAAAATGAGAATGGTTTGTGAAACATCCAGTACACTCTAATTTACGAAGAAATAATTTTTTACGAAAACTATATAAAAAATATCACAGAGAAATCCATACTTAATTTATGTATAATCAGCGATATAATAGGGAGAGAAAACTACAACTGAACACGTGCTTCTTTCGTTGTAGTTGAGAGCCACTAATTTATTCATTGTATAAGTTTCTATAATTGATTAGTATATACTGGTATAGTTTTTGATGTCCTGTATTTTCCAATTATTGACACGAAATATTCTTTAGAAGAGTAAACAACTGCAAAACTTTAACTTCAATAAAAACTGTACAGTAATAATTCAACTTCTTTAAGAATTGTAGAGGAATAACTGAACTCCATTGCAGCTTCGAAGAGATTTAGGATAAAAGGATTTCGCTATGTCTGTGACTGGGCTATTCGCGATTTTCTCTTCACTAACCTTGGGGTCTTTAATTGAGAATGATTGAGTAAATTAAGCAATTTCTTTCCAACCCAAATTAAACATGATTATTATAATTTGAGGCAGGTAGAAATAAAGTGAAGTGAACTAGATAGGAGAGTATATAAGCAAAGGGAAAGTTTGAGGATAGAGGTCGAATGACACTAGTGTTGTGTATATGCCTTATAGGCGGTAGACGATATCAAGAGTTGCTACGGGTGATAGAGATCGTAGTGGAGTCTAGAAATCAAGTCAAGCTCAACTGAGGAAATTCTGATAAGATACTATTAATTCGGTATTAGTTGAATAGATGAAACAATCTAGGATGTTATCCAGAAGAACACATATCCATCACACTTTATACTGCAAGGCTATTGAATAAATAGTTGTGTGATATTTGTCTAGTGTCTATCTTTGTAGATTGTTGCCTTTTAGTGTTAGTTATATTTGATTGAATTATGGCGCAAGAGTCGAATAGAAATACTTAGTTGCCCCATGTTGGCTGGTGTGAAGAGCAGCTTATGATTACTAAGTAGGATTTTCAATTATTGTATAGGTTCGTATAATGTGCAGCATTAAAATATAATTAATTTTTGGCAGCTAAAAAAGGAAACATACTTATTTTGTCTTAAAACCACTTTCACCGTCTTTTACCCATTCGTCCATAAATTGGAATTCATAGCTGGCAGATAGAATTCTTTTCTGAATTTGGAACGAACAGCGGGTAGTAATATTGATCTTGTTTGTTTAATAATAGAAATATCCTACCTTTTCTTCTTTTTTTAACGAAAATAACAAGTACTTAACTAACTTTTATTGACTGAAATCGTTCCCAGCACTAGTAATAATATTGAGACTAAAGTTCTCTCAGATTTCGTTCGGATGTATGAGTGAAAACTGTCCAAACAGAGGAAAATGGCATATGACACATTAATGGCAAATATTCAGGATAGGATGACACACAAGCGGTGAAACTTGGGACAGATTAATAACACAATCAGAAAGCAAAACACTTGTACAGTTAAACGGTACAACATGAACAACACAGCATTTGTATAGATTAACTGCACAAACAAATAGTACTTTAATTTACTGTCATAGAACTTTAAATAACGATCAGCTTAGTTCACTCTACTGAGCTATGGACTAATCATCTCAATAATACTTCGTATGGATTCTGATAGCTTCCAGCAGACACGGCAAATACAAGCTGATTCCCAGCAAGTTTACTCCAAGTCCACGTTTACTCCAAGTTACCATAACTTTCCCATTTATCGAAATATCGACAAGATCCTAGCGTTTACTAGAACCTTCGCTTTGTCGCCAAAGTTATCAAGTTTCTCACAAAGTCAGTAAAATACTCACCAAATTCTTCATCAAGGTTAAAACGTCATTGTTTAAGCTTTCTTTTGTTGTAGACACAATCTCTGTAAATGCCCTTTTTTATTCAAAAGAGAAATGTAACAGGAAAGCGTCATTTCAGGTTCGTTAGCAATGTGTATAGTGATATAATTAGCTCTCCTTTAACACACATAAATTATTGGTTTATCTACCAATAAATGGTAGCGCCAGGTTAGAAAGTTACAAATTGGCTTAGTACGTAACAGTAATGCTACAAGAGGAACTCTATGGATATGTGAAAGGAAATGTGTTCGGTTTTCATATGTGATGTATGAAGCAATGCAAAAGGAGTGAAATTCGACCTAAAAGTGAATTTGGGGAAAAGTTTGAGGTGACACCTTTTCAAAATTACTGATTCGATTATAGAGGAAAAATATATAAATTATAATAGAATTTCTAAAAAAAGGACACACATTACGAACAACAACTTCATTGAAATTGTTATAAGGATAAAGCTCGTGAATGTTAACATGTGGATTTTAACTAATAGGATTTCACGTGGGTAGTGCAATAAGTATATGTTTTCGGCGACAAATGATGTTGCTAAATCACGGTGTTATAATACTGTGTGTTGTCATTTGTTAAACTGTGCCAAAACAAATTTGACGTTGATTTATATTTTAGTTTTTGACCTGGTAGCCGTTTGCTGCCAAAGCAAAATTTGATTGGTGCCGCAACGAGCTATCGCCCTCATGTCGTCCTCTTAGTAATAGAATAAGTAATCTCAGAATATCGTCTATGCAGTATTCTGTAACTATAAATTAAATAATAAAACATGACGCATTTCTCCATTAGTGCCTTCAGTATCTATTACTTTATTTTAGCGCACTTTCTTACAGTCATGTAGAACTAAATTTATTTGGTCTAAAGAATTGACAAACTGAGATTTTGAAAGATTATAAAAGGAATGTATAGAATGTAAATCATGTTATTTCTCACAGTAGAGTTTTAGAGGATTGGATAGGGAAATTAGAGGGAGAGAGAGAGAAAAAAAAGTATAAACAGCATCGTAATAAACGATAAACAAAGGCTAACCATCATTTTACAAGCTCTTATTTGATGCAAGTAATGAGAACTCGAATACACTGCAAAATGAAAAACATTCTCATCAGTGTTAAAAGTCATTTCGAATTTCATGTGTGTTCATAAGTCATAAATCATACGTTATACATTTTTACAGCAGTGTATTTAGTGTTTTTTTCTTCGTTTTGGCGAATTTTACAGTCATTTAAAGTGCTTAAAAATATCGAGATTGATTTTTCCTTTTCTCAAGATTTGTAGGATGTTCTCACCAAAATAAGCAAATTATACAAATCATTTACTTGAGAAAGATAGAAATTTGAAAGGAGAGCAAATTTGAAAACACCAAATTATGGGGAAAAACCTTTTGCATTATTTAGTGAAAGATTTCATAAAAGGAATTAGGCGAACATACTTATTTAACACTTAAAATTAGTAGTATCGAGAAAAGTATCCATTTACAACTCCGAGTGATCTTCCAGAGTACTCGACGTTTCCCGGTAAACATTTCTACCTCTTAAAGTGTGGAGTATGATTGTCTTTGTTATTTTACTTTCCTAAATCAGTCACTTAAGATAACATGGATAAAGCAATTGCTCTATATTCATTTTATTGTTTTTGGTACTTTTCTATTTCGCAGGCACAAGCAATAAAATTACCAAACATGATGCAACCGACGCCAATCGGAATATGCGTATACTGTGTGCTGTCGCCAATAAAATCTATGTGGCGAGATTTGCCCCTACAAAATGGAAAGTTCATTATTTTCATTTTTAAAGTCATAGAAAAGTCCTTTTAGTCATTTTTAAAGTCATTGTTTGCTTTAGTTAGTGTATTTTTAAATGTGATTTTATGTTAAAAACAAAATGTCTTAAGAAATAACATTTGGAAGGTTTATAAGTTTAAAGTCTGTCATTAAAATTATTTCTTTCATAAAGAGATATCTCTCGCTAATGAAAGGCTGAACGTCCAATGTCTGAATACCCACCGATGGTAGTAAGCTAAAAGACTAGCTGAATAAATGAAGTGGCATTTAATACTTTGTCTATTACTTACTACAAACAAACGAAACATGTTTGATTTAATTGTTTCTTGAGAATGATTTACTAAGTTTTACTAACTAGGAAGTTTGCAAGAATTTGAACCAAAACTAAGCACAAATATTTGAGAAATTTTTTTTCCAATATAGAACTCAAACAGTCAAGAAAAAGAATTTAGTTAAATGCGCCTGCTTGGCGTAGAAAAAGCAAGAAATGAATTTAATGCATAAATAAGTTTTAAGAGTGAAGTGGATAGGTGCTTTAGCACAGCATCTATCCAATTCACACTTAGGAATTATATAACATTGTAACCAATGGTTATATTTATTTTTATTTTTGTAATAACTGATAGATGGCGCCACCAGAACAGAGTACCTGCACGGTTTCCCTCTGGTTGGAATCTGGTAGTTGAGCTATTAAGGCTATGGGAGCATTGGTGTGACTATCGCGGGGGAATTTTTCCCCAATGTTGTATCAGCCTTTATTATATATACATCCTACAACTGTGAAAAATGAACTATATAAATGTGACTATTGTACAGTAAATAAATGTATTTAACCCTGAGGTGAATTAATATCATCGAATGATCTACGAAATCATCCCAGCGAGTTACAAATTTTGAAGCCTAAGGAACAATTGCAATAATTTAAATAATTTTTTTCACACCATTAGTTGTTTTCCAAGAAAATTAAACAATTAGCTCTATGAAATATATGACTAAATTGAACAATTGGGTCCACGGTAAGTTTTATAATACTTCGGATAAACATCAATAGTATGGCGAATTTTTCTTTTAAAACAATCATCGTAATTGCCTGCCTTTACCCTTTAAATGTTTACCCTATAATATATTAACCTGTGATAAGGGTGTTATGAGAAAAGTGTTATTGTATTAATTGTTATATTAACCCGTTATTTTGAAACTAATTGGCAGCTGCGATTGCTTGTCTTACAGTGAAAAATAGTGGTATAAATGCAGTTTAATCCTACCACTTGGCGTGATATCAAATACCGGTAAAAGCGTTGCTACGTCTAAAGTCATCATAGAGCACAGAAAACAGAGAAGCCACATTTGAAGAAATATCCCCGCAAAAATCCAGTCATCCAAAGTGACTGGACTAAATTATATTTCAACCAAAATCGTCTCAAATAGGAAAAAAACTAGTGTTGAACTGTATGCATAAACTGAAAAATTAAGTCGAAGCAACTTTGACTTCATTTGTATAAAAAAATTATAGTTGATATAGTACAAACACACACACATTCAGATATATTTAAATTATAGTTGATATAGTACAAACACACACACATTCAGATATATTTGCGGTATCTTCCTTTTTGGCCTTGTTCCTTTTTAAAACGTTTTTATGTATTTCACTTGTGTGTGTGTATCAGTGTGTCATCACATTTTTGATCTTTAATTTAATTAACTTCCCATCAAGCTAGAGCTCTGAGACTTTGGCAATCGTTCTTATCCGCCTAACAATGCAATATTTAGACATTTGAGACAAGTATTAACTAATATTTCAATATATTTTTAATAATGCCATTATCCTAACGACTTGGCACGATTTCAAAAATTTACAAACTTGGCGATCTTTTATTTTTTATGGTTGAGCAATATTAAGACATTTACCAATACAGTACTTAGACATTTGAGACAAGTTTTAACAGATATTTCAATATTTTTAATAAACTTTGCCACCATATAAAAACATCGGATTTTATCTTGCTCATTTTAATTTTCTTAAGAGTTTGTTGACTTCCTGCAAAAGTACAAATTCATCAAGCTTGGCGAAAAAAAAACACCAGAATTTAGCGTCGGTAAAGTTGCTATATACGCCTAGAATAATAATTCAGATAATTTTTTTTAACCCAACTTAATTTCTACATCTTTAAATCTTAATACGGCAATCGGCATGCATGAAATGTATCAATGTATCATTAAAAGCTTTGGTACTTTCGTGTTATAGCGACGGCCGACGATGAAGCTCCAAGGGACTAAGAAATATAGCCAAAGTATGTTGTATTTCAAGGTAGGCTTCACGACTTTCGTGACGACCTTTATGTGATAGGAATTCGAAGGATGCCACTATAAACGGGAAGTACCAAAGCCTCTGTACAAAGTAATGAAAATAGTAAAAATGGCTCCAATTCTAACTTATATTTTATCAGATATATTACGCATTTGGAATTTGATCTTCATATCAAATTTTGAGCATGCAAATAGTCCCATTAAGCCTAAATGCTGTTCATAATTAAGTGAAAAAAAGTCGAAATTCGCACCCGAATATGTATTGCATTTTGGATAAAAAAAAATACCTAATGCATTTTTAAAAAAATTAACCAACAGAATTCTATAGTTAGACCCTATAACTAGATACTAACTTATAATGTAGCTACATAATCTATTATAACAATTTCCTAATTATTTATATCAGATAAATCATCCTGATACAGAATCAATATATGCTTAAAATTATTTTGATGTGTTGAAATGCTGTTTCGCACAACCATCTTTGGTGACAGGAAATAGTTGGCTGTATTTTACCAAATGTGGCTACCTTGGTCCGCTTCCCGGACTTAACTCTCAGTCAAAAAAAAAAAAAAAAAAAACCCGCCAAGTTTGGTAATTTTTGAAATCGCGCCAAGTGGAAGCTGCAATTTCACCCTATTTTTAAACTAGAGATTATTTTAATTTTGTACAAGCTTTGCAAGAAATCGCAAGAATATAATTTTAAAATTAATAATGTTTACTCTCTTATTGACACACCATTTTGTGATCATGATACTTTTGCTTCAAATCGAAAATAGGGTATCCCTTAGGCGATTGGCGACTTTTGGGAGCGATAATTGGCGATTTAGGTCATGGTAAACCAAAGCATACTCAATGCTTAAGTCACGCATGTTTGGTAACCTATCCAGGAAGTTGTCAAGTTTCGTCGCCAATCTCCTAGGGGGCACCCTATTCCCGGTTTGAACCATACTTTTTATATGCCCAATTTCATGTATGCCGATTACCATGTTAACGTCTAAATATTGCACATATTTAGATCATCGTCAAATTTGGTGAAAAAAATCCAAACTTGGCGTCCGATTGTATGCAGCTTCTAGGTGAGTATTTTATGTTAAAAGAAAGTCTGCAAACTCCTAGTCTTGCGTGCTCCTTGGCATGATTTATAAGACTACACGCCAAAGTGATTGCAAAAGTGAGAATACCAGAAGAAACGATACCCAATTTGGCGATCTATGAGTAAAATATTTTTCGTCACCAAATAACATGCTGAAATGGAATCCGACCAAAAAATGGAGTTATTTTTAATTTGTAATAAATTAAACATTTATTTCCTCTTTCGTGTGAATTAATCTATTTGAAAAATGTATTACAGGCATAACAATATAATGCAAAATCACAAAAAGTAAATTATTTT
>BMAW01097448.1:0-18236 GCA_019974015.1 Nephila pilipes
CAGCTGTATGTACCTAAATTTGCAATCTGCCAGCTGTATGTACCTAAATTTGTCATTAACCGGTTTCCAGGTCTCTGGTCGAGAAAAATTCAGCTCCGTTTCAACAGTCTAGTGCATCGTCTGTACGTGGTAAAGTGTATACAGCATTTTTAGTGATTTGATTAAAGAGGCGGTTATTTTCACAGATACGCCAACTTCCAACTTTCTTCTTAATTAACCTTTTGAGGAAGGGCACTTTCGAGAAGGAAATCCTGATAAGGACGGGAGATTTTACCCCCTTTCTCGTCAATGATTGACATTTCTGTCGTCTGACAAAAGGACCAAATTGAGTGTTTTTCACCTGCTGGGCAGTGGGGATGTTTGAGTTCCAGGAAGTCCCTAACAACCAATGATTCTCCCATTTTTAGGAGAAGTTCCCTCTGAAAGCCGCATTGCGATTATTTGTCCGTTTTCAATTCAAGAAACTTTGGGAAAGATGTTTTGAAAACTGAAGCAATGTTTTTTTCCCTACAATTTCCTTGTATCATTCTTAGTATCACAATTAGAATTTTCATGCAGTACATTATTCCATTCATATGCAATAATCCAGAAAGGTTTAGTACAATTTTTTTATTTAGCAATATTTATAGCAGGCAGTGAAGACAGCACCGTTACATGATATAATTATCAAATTATATTATATACCATTTCACATTTTAATACATAAACATTCTGAAATATCTATTTATACACACAAAAATTCTCCTCTAATTATTTAGGAAATGTAAATATGTTTTTAGCATCTAAAAATCTGAATAAATTAGTAATTCTTTTGAACATTTTAAGGAAAATGTTCAATTTAGTAAAATTATGTTTAATATTTCCAGCTAAATATATATATTATAAATACTAATTATATTTGAAATAATAACAGAAATAAATCAGTAAAGGAAAAAAAAACTCTTGTATTGTTTTAATTTTTATCGAGTTTAATAATTTCTGTATTACTGTATGAATATTTATAGGTGTAATCATTAGGGAACATTTTAACTATTCCAGCAATATTTCTTTTGCTTGAAACTTTTACTCTGAACTTATAATGAAATACTACATTAAAAAAATAAATGTTTATTTCGTTTTATTCAAAAATCTATTATTCAAAAACATGTTTAAAAGTATGTAGCATAATAACACATTTTAATTTTATACTCTTTAGTAAATACATTAAAAATTTGCAAACATTATAAATTTATTTTATATGTATCAAAGCCATCCATGTAACATATACTGAAGTGTTTAGTTTGAAATTACGGTTAAAGTTCTTCAAGAAATATATAACATTATAACCGTTAGAAAATTTAGATAAACTTAATTTTTTATAATCAAAAATGATTCATTGAAAAGAAAATAAAAATATTGAGAATATATCAATGTGATAGATTTTCAATTTTCAATGCAAAGACTTTTGGACAGAGTTTGGAAATTATTAAAATTTGTGTAAAGTGAACGAACAGCTGGAGCTATAGCGCTTCAGAGCTGTGCACTCAGCAGGTGAATATATGAAGCAATTCTCATTCTGATGGTCAAATTTTCTGTTGCATTGCGATTTAGGATATTTTTTAACGGCTGAGAAAATGCCTCGTCGTAAGATTCGAGCTCATTATGAGCAACTGTCAGAGTTTGAAATAGGTCGTATCATTAGATTGAAAGAAGCGGGATGGGAAATCGAAAATCGCTCGTCATATGGGGCGAAGCGATGCGGCGATTAGAAGATGCTGGCAAGAATGAATGGACAATAGCAGATTTCAGACTCATGATGGTAGCGGTCGACCTAGGGCTAAAGCAGATCGAGAGGACAGAGGGGTTGTCATTTCAGCCGTCATACCGTCTGATTCATCGTTATCCTCCATCAGACGTGCGACCCGCACACAAGTGTCCACCGTGCCCATTCACAGACGACTGATAGAGAGAAATATATGCTCGTACCGACTGTTACGCCACCTGCCACTCAGGTCTGCACACTATCAAGTCAGATTACATTAGTGCTCGGTTCGATCAGACTGGATTGATGCTGACTGGAGACTTATTGTATTTAGTGTCGAATCCCGCGTCCAGCTGTATCCTGACGATCGTCGAAGACGTTTCTTGAGACGCCCAGCGCAGCGTTCTGATCTTGCTTTCACTATTGCACGCCACACAGGCCCTCAACCAGGAATTATGGTATAGAGTGCCATTTCCCTTGATAGTCGGCCCCCTTTTGTCATCATTAGAGGCACACTTACAGCACAGTGGTACGTCGACGATATTTAGAGAACTGTATTGCTATCGTTCCTTTTGCAGTACCTTGGCCTTATTTTTCAGCATGATAATGCCAGACCATATACGGCACGTGTTTCTGTAAACAGCCTTACGTCTTGTCAAACACTTCCTTGGCGAGACAGATCTCTCTCCAATCGAGCATGTCTGGAATATGATGGGAAGTCGTCTGCATCTACAAAAGAATGTTGCTGACCTAACCCGGCAATTGGAGCAAATTTGACAAGAAATACCGCAGGAGACCATATGAGAGTTTTATCACTATGCTGCGTCGTGTGGCAGCTTGCATCCAGGTTAGGGGTGAATCACCACCATATTGAGCTTCTTATTTTGTAACTATGTAACTCTGATATAAATCATTCAAATTTTTCTGAATTTTTATCTTTTCCTATTCTGTACATAATATTCTATTTTGACAATTCTTATATCTACCGGACAACTTTTGGTTCCTTTTTTTTTTTTTTGTTATAGAGTGTATTTAAAAAAATTAATGAATTGTAATTATTTATGGTAAATAATTTTTAACTGCGTATGCGCGATACATAAATATTTTTTCGTGAATTCAAATAAAGATCTTAAAGGCATATAAATATAAAATTCCTAGTTTTGGTTGAGATTACATAAAATTTCTGTATCTTAAGTACCTGTATTTCAGTTATCCTCTAACCGAAAATACATTAAGAGATTTTATACCAATGGAAATTTTTTAAACTTGAATTTTTGAATAATTAATAGCAAATTCTACTTTTTAGGCACAGTTTGTAAGGTCTTCAAATAATCCAAAAGTGATTATAACATCTATTATATTCTTCAAAGTGGCTTTTTGATTCATTTAAATAATTGGTTATATCATAAAAATTCTATATCAAATAATTTATTTGATTCTAACATAAAAAATAAAATCTCAGCCAATCTGACATACAGACGCCTACTGATGACCAGTTCAATTATGCAGCCCCATTTTTAAGCCTTTTTATATTCAATGCAAGTAAAAAAGTTTTGTAAATATTATTATTATAAATTTTGCAATAAGTGAGGCATTTACTCATTGATTGAAAATAGGAAGTGAAATTATTATATTCCTAATTCACAGAATTACTGCGTCTATTATTGCGCAAAAATTATTCGAATGTCAACTCATTTAAGAAAGGTAAAGTATCACGCTGATCCATTTCTTTTCGTAAAAAAAAAATTCTGGAATTTGCTTTGTTTGAAAGGGAAAAAAATTAAAAACTATGAAAGATTGATTATTATGTTTTAATAATTCCAGTTTTGTAGATTCTTTTCAAACAGATTGTTCAACTATTAAAAAAAGATTGAGGCGAATTTTTTAATTTGTCGAAGAGAAGTAAATTATATGTCTGAAAAAATCGTAATGAAATATTAAGCACTTTTACTGTATTTTAATATTTAATTAGAAGCTTTTATTTTCAAAAATGTAGCATTTATGGAATTCATGTAAATATTAAGATAAAACCTTCAGAAACTAACAATAATTAACTATACAGCTATCACTCATGTCTTTTGGGTTAAATTAAGAGAAAATATCGCATTTTACTACTAAAACATTTCAAGAAAGTTTTATTATTGTACTAAAAACATAAGATATAGAGAAATTTACACACAACATTTAATCACTAAAACGTTTCCTCGAAGAAGGTGGCCGATCTGTGATTTTAAAAAAAATATTTAAAGTTTAAAGAAATAAATATCAACAACTTTTTCTTTGCCATAAGTTATATTTCAAATTTTATAGAAAAATTAAAATATATTGCATAATTTTAAAGAGAAATTAAAAAGATATGTTTAGTAAGTGAAACGTAATACTGAAAAGTTCAGCATGGAATTTTAAAATATTTTTTTTTTGACTTTTAAAACTTAATTGTAATTTTATTTCCTTGAAAGTTAAAGCAATTTTTATTCTTAAAGTGAAAAAAATCCAAACATTAATGTAAATAATATATTATGCAATAAATACTCTTAATAATTTTTTATCAACCTTTTTTTAATTCATGCGTTTAATGTATATTAAGATAAATTGGCACATTTTAAAATGGAAAAGTTTGATGCATTTTTTTATCTAGAATTTTTCCCATCTTACATATTAAGTTAGAAAAGATTCAAAGTGAAAGAAATTTTCGAATGGATTCATTAAATACATTTTTTTCCCCTTTTTTAATATTTAATAGCGAAGACTTATTTTTTTCGAAGGGATGCATACCTAAAATTTCGAGTGTTTTTTGCTTGCTATCCATGTCATTAAAAATTCTCCAGTCTTATGTTGTGTTTTTTTTCCTTCATGAATAAATATTTTTTTTTTCAGATTCTAACACATTGCTACCAACCGACTCAAAAGGGTTCACGGTTATTATTTTTAAGAAACAAAATTAAATATTTTTAGATTTGTAGATAGGTGTTTATAAAGCTGGTAAAATTAAAATAGGTTGTTTATATAAAAGAGAAATGCCATCAAATTCAGCGGATAAGTAATTTATGCTCAAGCAATAGATGTCATTCGCGCTCAAATGTCCCCTTCGCCTTTTGTACAACTATACAAAAACCAGATGACATGATCGAGGTGTTTTTTCCCCTCTAACTCCTGCCTTTGGAGCAGGATCTTAAAGAGCAGTACAGGTAAAAAAGAGCTCGGTTGGAATAGAGGGAAATCTTCTTTGTTAGCCACTCAAAGAGCTGTTGCTTAAGTTAACACAGAAATGTCGTACCTGACCACTTTTCAAAATTTAATCTTGCTTTTTTATCTGCTTTTACCAGTAACGAACTAAGTTTTCAAAAATGCATCATAATAAGTTTCTCCTGAAATTTTTATTGGATTGAAATAAAATATATGTAATATATGTCTGATAGCAAATATATGTAATATATGTCTGATAGCAAATATATGTAATATATGTCTGATAGCAAATATATGTAATACATGTCTGATGATTTTCAAAAATATGTCGTAATAAATTTTCTTCAATTTTTTTATTGGATTCAAATGAAACAAATATAGAAAAAAAGCTTTTTTTATTTACTTATCGATTTATATAATACCTTAAATCATATCTAAACTGGAATCAAGATATGACTGAAAATAAATAGCATTATTATGAATTTCAAGTCGTGAGGCTTAATAAAGAATTTTTTGACAGAAAGAATTTCAAAATACGTCTTTTTAGTTTGGCTTCCTTCTTGGAATGTTTTAGGGTCAAATAATTTTGATATTGATTTACTATTACTAGCCACCTAAGGGCCTATTTTTTTAAGTGGATCACTTTTATCGTACTAGATCACTTTTCAATTTTTATGGATTGATTCAATTTTATTACCATTCAGCTTGAATATATTCCATGTAATAGGTTATCGCCTGCTTTAATTTTAACCCCGGAAAAGTTTGCTATTGTCCATTTCCCCATATTTCATTTTTTACTTTAATTCTTATATTTAATTGAGTAATTTAATGGTGATTATAAAAAAGCGCACCTTTGGTGGCTTATTTATTAATTGTTGGGTTATTATTAGAATTTATTAATTTTTTATTCATCTTCGTTTGCAAAAGTTACTTAAAATTTATACAATCCACATATTAATTATCCAACTGACGAGATCCTGATCGTACCCTAAGAATTAAAAATATGAAATATTTTAACTAAATTTAAAACTATTCCCCTATTTGAATATTCTTGTGTACAATCTCGTTCTGATGAATAGTCTGGGCAACTAAAAAGATTAAAACAAAAGCGAATCGTTTTGAGAACATCAGTTTCTAAGCTTTTAAATAAAGTTGTTGAAAATTTAGTAAAAACAAAGAGATATTATGTTAACTACATGAATTATCATTAAAAAAATTACCTTAACAGATTCGGAGAATGATGTTTATTCATTATTTCAAGAACAGTAATCAGAAATGGATATAGATATTTCAGAAGATTATCAAGAAAAAAAATTTGTCTCGACTTGTGAAACGAGTTAATCCAGTGTCTAAAGGAGACAGATTAGCATTCTTAATACAGAGCAAATCAGGGATGAATTTCTAACCCCTCAAACCACTGTAACGTTTACAAAACTGGTGATAGAAAAATATTCTGTGGACCCTAAGAATTCTCAAAGTTTTTGAAACGTTACGAAAAAACTATAAACAAAAACGACAGGTAAAAATTTGCATATCTAACAACACTACAAATAAGGTGTAGTAAGAAATGCATTTCCTTCATAAGGATTGAATGCAAACAGCTATTACCAGTAAATAAAACTTTAAAAGGGATTATAATTAATTAATTGTTGAATTTAGAATAGGTAAAAAGTTAATAACAAATAGAACATTGTTAAAGATGCATGAAGTTTATTTGATGAGATTCATTTGAAAATTTCAATTCGCAATTTGCAAGGGCAATCAGTGCTCGTAGCATGGAAAACGGTTTGTATTTAGTAAATACCTTCACTCCCTAGACAGCTGTCTAAGTCTCAGTTACTCGCGTTCGTGGTCATGAAACTTTTCGATCCTCATAAATTCTACGTCATAACTCTGGTGATCAGTGAGATCTTCTTCATATTTTTGTAAACAATTCACGAAAAGTAACGCAACATTTTGATTTTTGCTTTATGTTGATTCCATTAACATCCCATCAGAAATTTTAGATTCTTTGAAAAAAAAAGGGATTTACATTTATTCAGATAGAAATTTCCACTGTCATCAATGTTAAACTCTGGTTTCTTTTTTAGTGAAATTCTTGCGTTATCCTCGTCACTTTACTTAATTCGCTTCAAATTCAGAGACAAAGTATTTTGCTCGTTTCTTTTACAGTTAAACTAGTGTTAACTGAATGTAGAATTTTTGTAATTCTTGCGTGAAGATCATTTTCTTTTCCCTTGCTACTATTTTACTAAGAAAAACATGCGTCAGAGAACGTATAAACATTTAAATATTTCTCAAAGAAAATATAAAAATCACTGGGGCATGCGCTTTTTATAAAAAGATGTTACCGAAAGGCTGAATAAAGTTTTAGCATTTTATTAATCCTGACAATAAACGAATAATCTTTTTGTATGATGTGAAATAGCAGCTTATCGTATTCAGCTTTAAAAAAATATAAAACCCTTTCAATGCTTTGATTCCTACAGTTTAAATTGAAAAATAATTAAGATTCAAAAATCAGTGTTAATAGGTGTCTTTTAATGCATGTTATACACCACACAATTATTCAATATATGAGCGAATAACCAATACTGAGAGAATAAAATGTTGTTTAACCTACATATTAACAAAGATTCATTGGCAGTGAAGTTGTTCAGAAAAGGTAAAAGCCTAATAAAGATAAACTGTCCTAATCAAAATAAAAGACATATTTTCTTTAAATTAATTATTTTTATTTTTCTACATAATTTCCTTTCAAGTCTATACAGTACTCCCAGCGGTGCTCTCATCTTCTTAAACCTTTCAAATAATACTGGGTAATATTTTCTGGGAAATACTTCCATACCAAAATAATGGCCTCCTCATTTGACGAAACTCTCTATCACCTAGCGCTTCTCTTAAATAAGGGAACAAAAAGAACTTTCTTGCTGCCAGATCTAATGAGCAAGAAGGATGGTCAATCAGTAGAATACATAGTTTACTTTTCAATTTAAAATATATGTAAAATTTATTTATTTAATAAGTCTTTTGATGAAATAAAATCAACGCACTGAAACATGAAATTAGTGAGATGCTTAGCTCGACTTTTGAGAATAATACTGTGAAGTTCAGTTCCATAGAAGTAACTAAAACTCTTGGTGATATGTCATGGAATTCGACCTTTTTAAGTTAACGTTTCTTACGCTTTCTAATACAGTTTACGAATGTTAGGTTATAACAGTGGGGTTTGAGCGGTTTTCTTTTTACTTACCTCGGAACTTTTTTATGTTGAATTGCCCAAAATTTCAACTCCATGACTACGAAATGTAAATTAGATGAAGACAAGATGTGAAATGAATTGAATTAGGGAAAGCGATACAGAAGCAAAACCGAATTGAGAAGAATGAGAAGGAGGATAAATGATAACTGTAAGCTAATAGGTGTTTGTAAATTGAAATGAATCATTGCAATTAATATTTGATAGTAGAATCGGCTGGATATGATTTTTCTGAATAGAATATTAGGGTTCGAAATTGCTACAATAGAGAAATGATTCAATCAGTAAGAATGGGTGAGTAAAATAAGACTTTATTGCTTAATTATAATCTAGATTTAAAATTTGTTGAGGTATTTTAGACAGTGGCCTTGAATTCTCAATGCATGTAGTTAAATAAACAGTGTTATCTTTTACTGATTTTTTCTTTTCTCGAACTTCTTAACTATTTAATTATACTTTATGAGGAATGTAAAGTTTATAATTAAAAGCAGACGTACAAATTGCTTCCAATAAAACTACTTAATGTGTAAAGCATGATGAGGAAGTGAAGTATATTCTTCTCTAAGACGAAGTATCTTAAACATATTTGCTAGACGCGATCAAATTATCAGATGATAACTCTTATACACATGACCCAACTTTTTTTCTTGAAGTGAAATACACTCATTAGCATAAAAATTCGCCCTCCAAGTAGGAGTTGTTAGAATTACACGACATTTTACATACGTAAGTACAAAGCGGATGTAAGAACTGATTACAAAATCTAAGCAAAATGGCCATTTAACTATTGTTAGAAAAATTATGAATAATGGAGGGTTTAGTACCCTGTTGCACCACTTCTAGCAAGAATTCATGTTGTGATACCGTCTGGTATACAAGTCCCGTATGATGTCCTGTGACTTCGTTGTTCTTGGTTGCTGTAAAGGCTTTTTTAATTAGACCAAATTCATAGGCTGACGGACTTCCATTCCTAAATAATATAAGATATGATCAATCGGTGACAAAACTGAGGATCTAGAAGGCCAGGGAAGGCAGGAAATGTAGTAGCGGCAGACCTGTGAAACCCATGCTGTTTGTGGCGAGCATTGTTCTGTTGAAAAATGGATCCTGGGAGCCGTTCCATGAGTGACGACCATGTGGCTAAAGAATGTCACGAATGTACCTATGGGCTATCATGGTGCCGTGAATCCATATTTTGGGTGAAACTTATTCCTCCAAACGAGTGGGAGTCAATGACTGTGCACGTAAAGGAGCCGCTATAAGGACTATCCTTCAATCAGGTGCCTTATGATGATATATGAAGTTATATTATCTTCAAGAATAATATGCAAATTATAGAAATCCGTCAAATTATTACGATAATAGATCACGATGACGAAAATATAAGGGAAGTGTATATAAGGAATGGTTGCAAATAAGTAAAATAAATCTCGAACGTTCTTTGTTAGCAGCTCAGTTCCATAAACAATTAGTAAAGACACAGAGAACACATGTAGATGATTTTCTACGAGCTAAAATTATTGGCCGTCTAGAATTTGGGCGTACTCAGATGTAAGTATCAGAGGAACATAGTACCTAAAAAAAGTTTCATCTCTACTCATTGGCAACAATTCAAAATGATAGAAATGTCAGTAGATGCTATAGATCAGGTTGTTCCCAAATTATAATGCCAAATGATTGCAATTATTTGGCAGTAACTGCAAAAAGAAGCAGAAGGGCACACCATCAGACCTTTCTCTTCAGCTGACTTCAGCCACGGGTATGACAGTATCAAGGCAAACGGCGTTCAGACCTTTAGGATATATGCAAGCAAGCCTATCAGATGTGTTTCGTTCGCGGCACCTCATTATCACCATCGGTTAGATTGGAGTAGAACACATGCAATGTGGACATCGTCATAGTGGGTTAGTGGGATATTTTCTGTAGAAACAGATTTATATTACGTCAGGTTACAGGTTACGTCAGACTTTCATATGGAGAATACTAGGTAGCCTCTACTGTCAAGACATTATTGAACGAGACCGTTAAGGTGGCACATGATTGCTCGTTTGGAGTGACATTATACAGGGCTCCAGAACAGAACTATATGTTCATATTGGAACCATGGTAGACCAAATTTAACGGGACAGCATTCTGAAATCACATGTAAATTTATTTAAAGGTACAATGGGGACTGAATTTCTTCTTATGGATGACGACGACCTTCCCCACCTTACAAACATTGTAAACAAATGCATTCAATCTGAGGACTATCCTCGTATGGAATGGCCCTCTTTCTCACCTGACTTGAAACCGATAGAACACGTGTGGGACAAGCTTGTATAACTAGTTGCAGGCCGTCAACCACCTCTTACACGTATGCAAGAACTTTGGAGAGCATTACTTGATGAGTAGAATAATCTTCCCCTAGATTAGTTAAATAATTTGATAGCATACCTTGGCGTTGTACGAACTGTGTTTCATTGTTTGGGAGATATACAAGGTATAAACCATCATACCAACCATATAATGATTAGTTATTGTGAATGAGATATTTTTGCAATTGCTCCAGGGAGTAAAAAATCGTAGCTTTAATGAATGGTATCATACATACACCATCTTTTTTGTTCTTTATCTTTTGTCAAATAAATATGATTTATGAATAAACCACGTTTGATATATTTCTCAACCTTTATTTACCGGATCTGGCATTATCTTTAATTTATGGATATGAGTGTTATATGAATAAATGTTACAATCACAAGCGTGTTACTTTCCAAATCATTCCAAACGTATTTAACATTTGTATCGTTCTTCCGTATATTTCGTTTTAAACTGGCTTAAAAATCATGCTTGATAACACAAAGTCTACTAACCACGACCAATACGTCTCCTGTTATTTCTGAACTAAGATCAAAAGACGAAATTGATGTCCTAATACCTCAAACTCTCATCAACGCCCTGTCGAGTTTTTTAAGAACTACAGGCTTATGTAGTGTTTAGGGTTTTTGATTTCGAACACTTCTTTTTTCCTTCCCAAGAATTTCCGGAAAATCCTGGAAACGTAACAGTCATTCTGGGAATGCATAAATATATTTAAAAAAAAATTAAAAATGAGTTATTTTTTGTTTGATACCAATAATAACTATTGCGCTATTCATGAATTTTAAAATGTATATTAATCATGAAAATACAAATAAAATATATTAATTATTTCTTGTTTAAAGTAATTTAGGAAAACATAAGACATCTGTATGCTTTTATCATTCAACTAAATTTTTATGTTTGTTATCAGCACTACGACAGCAAAAAATCGCCTCTGAGCCTCAGCTGAAGTTGGAGGAATGGTTTTAAATGCCTAACACACCTTTGAAGAATATGATTATCTATTTACTTCTGAGTCAAATATCTACTGTTGAAGTCAGAAACTCCATCTATCTGGCGACTGCATCTATGTAAGTGTACTGCTCTACAAGACATCGGCTTGTGTTGCAATGTAATCTCGGCTCTAATAATCTGAAAAATATCATTTTCCAATCCGCTGCTTTAAATTTTTTTGTTGGTGATAGTAATATTTCGTTTTTTCGTGGTAGGTTCTTAGTTTCAACTCTGAAGATTTCAATAATACGTGATATACAATCAAATAGTCCAACTTTAGTGGCTAAAGTTTTTATTTATTGTTAACAGCCACACAACACACACAATTAACATAATATTCAAAACTTACTAACACTAAACATTTGACTTTTGTTTCATGCCATTTTTCAGTCCTGCTACCGGTCGTAGCCGCCATTCCTTCTTTTTTTTCTCTTCGCTTCCTCTTCGTTGTATTTCCTCCGCTCGTTGGCGTGGCCAGCAGAACGGAATATTCTTGATGTATGGATATTATTGTAATTATCTTTAGTGATCAGCGTACGCGCGTTCTTCTATTTCAGAAATGACTTCGGATAATTGTTTTGAAATTGTGTAACATCAAGAACATGATGGACTAAGAATTTTATGTTTGTTCCGTTATTATGACAAAGGGGAAGTAATGAATTTATCACTTAATGTTTTCAAAGTTTCGAATTTTATATATGCTCTCTTATTATGCCAAAGGGGTAGAAATGAATTTACCACTAGGAAAACTTTATTAAATAAATTAATTTCTCAGAACATTTTTATTTATGAGGATGAGAGTTTCGAGGTGCTGATCTATTTATTAAGATTTTTCTGAAATATTCCTTTTCGTACATCTCCCTTTAATTTATTCAGATTTTTATTAGAATCTCATAATAGCTTCTTTAAACTCTTTTTCCAAAATATTGGATTAGAAGTTACTTACTTGTACATCCATTGCTCTGATATATGCATAACTGTTATTCCAAGCTAGGAACGCTAACTTAAAGGTCTTTATTTATTAACGGAGCCAATAAGAATTAGCAATGAAAATAGTTTAGAATTGAGAACATTCTTTTAACTACGATAAGTGTTAAAAATCTATAAATTTTTATTTTTTCAATATTTAAGAACAAAAACCGTTGAATAAGTTACTTGGATTATAATGTTTTAAAACAGCATGGTTTCACGAAATGTTAATTAACTAATTCATTATGAGAAATAATTATAAAGGTTATTTGACAAATATGTTGTGTGTACGTGTGGGGATAATATGTATTTGTACATATTCTAATTACGTAATGTCAAACATTACTTTTATTAAATGCAATTATGTTTATCATACAAAGCATGAGCCTGAGTATTATTTATCAGTTTTACAATTGCTACAATGAAAGTTTCGAATACTAAATTCGCTTAAGTAGATTTTAAATGAAAATAAGCCTATTTAGCTGAAATAACTGTAAGAATGTATAAATTTCATACTTATTTTCTTATGGTTATATCGATTATTGAAGGAAAAATTAAAATCATTGATATTTATTGTTAATTAGGTTTTGATATTAAAAAATAGATATGGTAAAAAAAAGATAGATATTTATTTCTGAATCCTTCCATAATTTTGAATGTGATTTGTTCCGCTGAGTGGAACCAGTGTAAATATTAGTTTGAAGACTTTTGCACGTAAAAATAAGTTTTTACATAAACAATTATACATAAAAATTACATTTCGAAATTAAGCTCTAAAAAAGTTTCAGTTTTACAAAATGAAGTATGAGGAAAATCTGAATGCAGCTATTATTCTACTTTTCCAAAATTCGTTATTTAATATAAGAATTAATGTAAAGTACTTATGTTTTCATTTCCTTCGAGAAACTAAATTTTTTTTAAAAAACAAAATAACATAAAGTAAGGTCTTCGGAGGAAGTTTATGAAATGATCTAAATTTTGTAATTGAATGCACATTTTATGGCCTTATGAAACTCTGACATTAGGAAAATACCTAAGAAAACGTTTCTTATTGAATATTTTTACTAAATTTCGAGGAAAACAAACAAGAATGAATTTTTTCCGCAAATCATAGGAACTCAAAAGTAAGTAAATTTTGATAAGCTGAATAGTGCAGAAAATATCTGTATATGGAGAACAGACTGTAGAGGTTATGTTAAGTTCAGTAACAAAAAATTTCAGTAAAGAACTCCCTCTCCTATCTTCCACACCATGCCTTTGAAAGGGCTTTGAGCTTTTAACGTGCATCAGCCCCGGGTATACCGTAAGTCTTCAGTGGTATCAAGAATCCACGTAACCGCGTCCTCTAGGTTACAGAGTGTGAGACCATAATAACTAGGCTACAGAGTCAACAATTTTCTTTAAAAGACGGAAAATATCACTACACATTGTATAGAGAGAAGCAAAATCTTTCTTTTATGATAATGAAGATCTATGCAAAATACAAAGTATTCAACGCAAATAATTAAGAGTCCCCTGGAAACAAATTCTGAACTGCATGTTTTTTACGTTTTTCATATAAAAATTCAAAACATATTGACGGCTTTATTGCATCAAAGTCGCCGGAAGACAATTTTAATAAAGTATAAATAACATTGTATACACTTTTTCACAATACGTAGTATTAACACAAGGAAGATATTTTCTTATTGTTGGTTCCCAAAATTGCCTCTCTCGGGGCAACTGGTGTCTCCTTTGGTACTGAGAGCTGGTATTTTTTTTTAAATCCAAGCTGGGATTAGGGTGAGGGATGTAAAATTTGAGAGAGACATTCTCTGCAAAGATAGTTAATAATCCGTGTTGACTGTTTTCTGACGTCTTTTCAATTAGATATGTGACCTTACTGACTATTGGATTACATTTTCTGATGTCTGTAGGGTTATAAAATGAAGGACAACTGTTGTGACTTCTAATACTGAAAACACATTGGTGTAATCTTTTAAGTATCGGTAAGAATAAAGTGCTTATAAAATATCCATAAACAGTACCAACAAATATTCCACAAGGCATGAAATGTAAAGTTATCTAGACTTAAAGAAAACAAGCTAAAACTTAAATATAGTATACTTTTTTATGATTAAGGGGCTATTTGTGATAAAATATTAGTTATGTAATTCATGATAATCATCTTAAATACACTGAGATTACTTATTCACACATACAGAGTTTCCATTGCCTTTCGTCGTTCCATTTGAATTATAAATTTATTTTTCAGCTCCTTAATCACACATAAAAATAGTTGTCACACAAAGTGAATATTTTGGAAAGTACTGCTCAACATCTTCAGACGGATGTTCTCTAAATGAGAAACAAAGCACCCTAATGCAAAAGTGAAATGATATTTTCATTTGCTCTCTAAGTAATCGCTTTAATCGTTCAATGGGGAAGTGAACGTGTATTTAAGTTCATAGTTTATCGGAAAGTAACATTTTTTTCTGTTAGGTTATTTATTATTTATTTAGACGACAACTGAAGACATTTCAAATTTATCTAATTAACCAGTTTATTCTCTCATACCATTCCCTTTTTTCAAAATTTTATTTATTATTTTTCACTAATATAAATTAAGATTTATCACAGGCACCTTCTAGTAACTCATTAACTCTGTACTAAACAATGAATTAAAAATGCTTGTGATTAAAAAAAAGAACCATAACTATGTATGAAATAAAAATTAAAAGTTTTACTGCGTTAGTCTCGTTATTTAATAGCCACACCTCATAAACATTCCTCATACTTCGGAACCATAATAGAGCCTCATCATGAATATTATTGGAGGCCATCTGAAACAAAAGTTTTGTGCCACTTTAGCCGAGTGGTTATGGAAGCAGTCTCGTGGCCGGTGGTTTTCATCGAGTCGAGTGTTCGATTCTTGGTGCCACTAAGGATCCGTCGCGTATCTGTGGTGCATAATTCCGAACCTTAAGCCATACACATCACGCTTAGCAAGAAACAATACAGCCAAATGGTTTGGCGAGAAACGTTGCTTTGGTGGACAGACAGCTCGCACGTGCGTTCTTCCATGTTTTTTATTATTTACGTTTAAGAGCAATGGACTAAACTCATGTGACGTCACGATCGCATGATATTTTGACCACGTGATACCCACCATTATAAACAAGTCCTGTATTCGTTTGTTTTGCACTACGTTTGTGAAATGTATTACAGTTCATAAGCTTAAGTAACTGACATTTTACTAAATATACTACTTTTTAATTCAATGAGAAATTATCACAAAACTCTGTCTTATATATTTTTCACCTTAAGTAAATGCAAAAATCAAAATTTTGGATTGATGTAAAACAAAGGTATTGAATCATTTTTCTATCAACGAGCTAAAATAATGGCTGCAAATTTATTTGGTTTAATTACAGTCATTTTGTTATAATTATGAAAACATTCTAATTTAACGGTGATTATCTAGTATTTAAAAAAAGTATTTTTACTTATCTTCTTCAAAATTTAATTTAACAATATTATTTGAGGAAAGTTTGTAGACTTTTAATATGTTAGAATTCGTTTTAACATTTGTTTAAATTTGCAGCATTGAGTAGCACATTGATTGAGTTGAATTTCATTCCATGATGTATTTGTTTTTTGAATGAAATACTGAAAAGAATTATTTAAAACAAAACTTGATGCTTGTATATCCTTTCTTTTAGTGAAAACGCCATATTTTTTCCAAATTTGTCTTCCTCAGACAAAGCCATCTTTTTTCCGTTTCTAGAAGCGTTCAGGTTGAAATACTCATTTTTGGAGCCCTATTGGCTATAATTCAAAAATTCGCTAAATAGTCCCGGTAAAATAACACTTTACTAAAAATGTTTAAGAAAACTATAACACAAGGTACAAAATTACAACTTTTTAAATCATTAATCATTATATAACTGTTCTATACAGCTTAATCAAGTGTCTCGATTAAAGTTAAAAATAGTTTATCCAAATTTAAATCCAATGTTGCTTTATATTTTATACAGAACCAACCTAATAATCAAAGTGTCTATATTACGTGAAAAATACTACAATTTGGAAAGAGTTTAATTACACATTAGCAATTCACATTTATTTTTCATACGGCTTAGAATTTAAACTATATTAGAGTAAGTATAGGTGCCCTTATTTTTAACATGTTAGAATCTACCGATCATCTGTTGAAGAATAAAAAGATTTGGTATTTTTCCATTTCACCGACTCAAATCTCGCCAGGCAGACTTGCTGGCGACTACAAATAGGACGCATATATTCCGTTTGGCGTCGTTTGTATCAGTTTTTGGCTACTTTATCGCTTGCACCAGCAAAATTGAAAAGTACCAAATTTTTATAAATGAAATACAAAATAATAATAACAAAACAAAAAGTTGAAAATAACTGAATGGCCTCTAACAGTACAAAAATGTGTATTTTTAAAGCAAAAAATAATTTTAAGTTTATATCGTAAGTATACAAACAAACACCAGAAGCATCTTTAATTAGGCTTAGCTCACCAAACGACATTTTAACACAATTAAACGAGAATAAGACTACAGATATATAAAATTATACTCAAAAAATATATCAAAATTTCAAAGAGTACAACAAAATGTTCGGCAATGTTATTCCTTTCTTTTTGGCGAAAAATTAGGAGAGGAGAGATTTAAAATATCTATCAGTTTCACGCCCACTTGCTGAAATTTACCGATTTTAATCATTATAAATTTTTACATATTCTTATTTCCGAGATAGATTTTAAAGAAAACTGCCGCCTTCTTAACTAATAAATAAAATCTAGATGTACAGGCATGGTAGTTCTATAGTTAAATTCCCTTGAATATTTTTGAGATTTTTCTTGAAAGATTTTAAAAAGCCACTGAGTTAAGGAAAACTATTTAAAAAGTAATTGCAACAGGTAAGAACAATTGATCTAAAAAAAGAACAGGAATTTCGAGCATTATACATATGTATTTTGATTAAAATTTGCCTGAGATTGTTCTTGCGTTAGAAGCATTTACCTTTATATACATTTCAATATTACTTCTGAAAAATAAATTATGTGTATTGCAAATAAAAGGCTTTGTTCAATGTAACACTTTTCCAAACACTGTAAGTACTGTAGTTTCATCAACATTTTGGTGGTTCATAAAATTTTTTTACATAAATTTAAAGTGTTTATTTACTGTCCAACTAATTTAGCAACCACTTTGAAAATGATGGTGAAATGAAATTCTGTTTGAAGAAAATGGAAATGATCGACCTACTTCATTTTCAGAATTTCTTCATATTTTCAGTGTTCTTAGAGAGCATTATTATTATAACTTGAGGGTCCAAGAAAGTAAATGATATTCTCTGAAAGGGAAATAAATAGTGTGAAGTAGGATATTTGAGTTTTCATAATTATAATTTTTTTTTCAAATTTGTACTTAATAGTGCAAGACATATAATTTAACTCTCTGATTTTATGTTAAGTTTTTTTAAATGAAAATACTTAATTTGGAAAAAATAATTTATAACACTAAATAAGTAAGTTTTTTTTTTCTTTCTTCAATCTGAGTATGGAATAAATTATTTATTGCGAAAAAATCACAAAAAGGGTATTTTTAAATTCATTTTTATTTGATTTCACATTACAAGAATATTAATGCAACTAGCAAGAGAAATAAATCAATATATATATATATATATATATATATATATATATATATATATATA
>BMAW01097451.1:0-17283 GCA_019974015.1 Nephila pilipes
AGCGCCATCTCTGGGTTAGTCTCGGGAGTTATTGATTGATGTGTTACGTAGTAGCTGAAATATCAATCTATTATACAATTTGTGCATCATATTTATTGTTGAAGATATTTCACATTAAACATCACAATGGGAGTAGCATTCCAAAACAGAGCACAGGGCAGCGACGTTATAGGCAGAGCGAAAACGAGAGGGAAAGAGAAGAGACAGAAGAGAGAGAGAGACACGTTCCCTTTTACATGTAATAGGTCGCATGGTATAGGAGTAGGGATTCTGAAGGATTTACATGGCCTCCAACAGTCTAGTTGGGCTTATCTCTACAGATCTTCAATCGTGCGAACTGTATGTTTAGCAAATTTTTATGAGCACATGATCGCATAAATTAAAGGATAATTTGGATTTGTATCAGGAAATAAGAGTGATGATTAAATTAGTTTTCAGTGAAATTAGAGAATGAGAAAAATTAGGAAATTAAACTAGTTTTCAGTGAAATTTTTACAAATTAAAGCTGAATTATTACTATTATTATTATATACTTAACATAGCAGACGGACTTTATTGTTTTGAGGTACGATAAAATGACGAAGTCGAAATTTGACCTGAATCTCAATTAACACATTGTCATATGGCCTGTAAGCCCAAAACAATTTTTAACATGCGTAAGTCTTCAAACGATGATCTTTTTGTTTTTGTTTCTTGATGCTCAGTACTTAATGGATTCATTCATGACATAGTAATAGATTCATGACAAAAAAAAATTGAGTAATTTATTTTTAAGAGGCATACAGTATTTCACATTTACTTATTAGCTATGCAATTTTATCTGCCCGACTCAACGTCCAATCTATTGAAACATTCGTTTAATACGTGTCCCATTCAACTGGAACCCATTCAATTCGAATTACCTCTTTTCATACTAAGCCATGATCTCCAAATTGACATGGAATCTTGTGAGGCGAAAGGATAAGCATCGTTTTCCATGATACCGAAGGACTTATGATTTTATTATTTGCCAGTATTTGAGAGGACCACACCTATAATTCAATGATTATGGTTTCTATCTGTTAGCCATTCTGTATTCATGAATGTTATATTAATCCTACAGAATTTCTACTTTTTCTCCTCAAACTGCACTATTTTATCTATTTCAATGCTAAAAATGGGGTTCTCGAAAGAGCAAATAAATAATAAATATTTTTGTCTAATTACTTTTTCCTGAGGGTTTCGAAAATATTTTTAGAGGTCTGAAAACCCACAAATGAATCATCAAAATGGACATAAAAATGTTTTCCAAACCTGGAGGAAAAATACATTCTACCGAAGCCTTCATTATTTTTTGCCCTTTCACTGAACTCAAATAAATAGAATAGTCTACAGTGGAGATGAAAAGTAGAAATTCTATGGAATTAACAATACATTCGAAAACTTAAATTTGTCTATTTAGAATATTGTTTTAGAACATTGTATTGTGTTTTTCGAATCGAAATACGATATTTTATAAACTTCATTACATTTGCGTCTACCCAAGTTAGATGTATGTACAATATCTTTATATCATCTTATTATGTTGCATTTTTATAACATATAATTTATCTAGAGAACTGTTTAAATTTCTTTTGACGAATGTTATCTTATGTTAATATATATATTTTTTCAAACTGATCACCCTTGCCTGAAATATCTCGAAGACTTGAAGTAAACCAGAAGATAGCTGGAGCTTGTTTTCAAGCATTGCAAAAGAAACGTGTTAGGACATTCAAAATTAAAACAAACAAAAAAAAAAAACCACTTAAATAATTTTTCAAGCAGAAATGTGCCGATGTATTTTAAAACACTTTCGATCGAAAAATGATAAAAAAAAATTTATCAAGGTGGTGGGGGATTACAAATAAGAAGAAATTTTTAATATTGTAATTTTTTTTTTTTTTTTTAATATTGCATTTTGAATTTTTTGAATTTTTTCCGCTTACATTTCAAGTTCAGAAATATTAAAATATCATATGTGTTACAATTTATCATTAAGAAATGATTTTGATTTGATCATGAGCTATATTTGTCGGAAATATTATAAGTTTTTTAAAAAAAAATTTTCTTTCCCTCTGAAAGTAAGATATGGTGCTTAGCTACACAATGGTTCAGATTAAAGTAGATTAATGTATGACTCGGTCAAAAAGTACATTAACCATTAGATTTGTCTGTTAAAATGACATAGAATTTTAACCGTATATAGAAAACGTTCTTCATTTAGGATGAGATTTTTCATTTATTTTTACTTTTTTATTCTATTTATTTTTAATTTTATTTTTATTTTACTAGCCACCAAAGGGGCTATTGTCTTAGTAAACTCAAAAATGTCGTCGCTGACAACTTTTCAAAAATTTATCTTGTTTTTGCGTCTGCTTTCACCAAAAACGAACTCTATTTTCAAAAATACGTCATAATAAGTTTCTCTTGAATTTGTTACTGTCTTGAAATAAAATATATGTAATAATTATCTGATACCTACTTTCACCATTAACAACTTAATTTTTTAAATATATGTAATAAAAATTTCCCCTTCATTGGATTGAAGTGAAAAAAAAATATAAAAATTAAGTATCTTACTTTTCGATTCATGCGTTACCTTAAATCATATGTAAAGAAAGCCATTGTCTTGAAGCAGAAAGGTGTTGAGTTCGCTTTTAAAATTTCGATTTACATATTGTAACAATTACGATAAGAGCATTTGTAATTGATAACTGAAACTGAAGAAATAAGGAAGAGAATTTATCTCTTAATCATATTTCTTTAATCTTTTTTCCTCTCTCCAGCACAAAGTAAGAAGAAAGTGGTTTTGTATACATCTTTTTATCTCTTTGATTTTGATAAGTCAAGCAATTTCAATTTTTATATTATTTCAAGTATCTGGAGGCTACTCGGACTGAATCACTCCACAATCAGAGTGAGGGTTTTGGCCGATTTTTATCCCACAATGAATGACGTGATAAATTTAGATAACTCTAAATACTTTCGGAGCCCTAAAAACGACCAAGAGCTCATAATAAGGGCGGGGAGCAGAAAAATAGCTGAATTTACAATTTTTCTGGAAAATAAACAAAAGTAATTTCCTATTCTTAATTCAAATCCGCTATATCTACATTCAGAGATAAAAGGGAAAATTCCTAGATATGAAAAAATTGCTAATATGTCTTTCACACGAAACGGAAAAATTAAATTAAGTTCATCTGATACTGTATGCGCAGGACAAATACTCGTAGTAGAACGATTACTAAACATACCGGTGAAGGAATTGAAAGATTCACTTGGGAAGTATTCACTTCTCGATCCCTAATCTATGAAATACCAACTAACGTACCACTGATAGATTTGGCTACAGAATTTCGGAATACAAATAATATTGAAGTAGTGGAAATGCGACGCTCTTTGAAAAGCGGAACCAATCAGAAGTTTTCCCCGGTACTAATCACCATCCTTGGTACTGATTTACCTGCAAATAAATTAAAATACATTGGTTTATTAACCACCGAATCCAAATTTTCATTGATAAACCCAGACAATGCAATAGATGTTTCAGTTTTTATCACTCCTCCCGATTTTGTCCAAACCCTAACATTTGTGTTAATCGTAGTATATCACATACTGGTTCTTGCACCACTTCTGTTACATGCACTAACTGCAAACGAGACCATCCCGCTAATTCCAATTTATGCCCAATATTCATAAAAGGAAAATAATTTTGCAATATAAATGAGCGAATCACTTAATCTTAGGAGAGGCAAGGAGGAAGTACCAGGAAAAAACTTTAGATAGCAATTCCAAAACTTTAAGAACAAACCCACCAAACCAAATTTTCGAGAACTTAGAAAAAAAAATTAGAAAGTATTGTTACATCTTTCCAAACTGCCTTAGAAAAACAAACAATAGTTATCATGGAAAATGTCCAGAAAATGATGAAAACTATGTTTGTACAACTGTACAATATGTTTGAAACAGGAAAAAAATCTACATATCCGAGTCGGAAAAAGTCCTCAAATAAAATGCATCAGAACTTCTGCGTCACCATACCAGCTGCATCGAATAACCTGCAGAATGCATCAAACGAAATTGATATTGGATGATCTGTTTAAATAAAGTTTATAATATTTATCTAATTTTATATGGATAAATTCTACATGATTTAAAAAATAATAATTTTGTTCTATCCCTCCAGGGGAGGAGAGAATTTTTGCGTATAGAATTTTCCCTTTTCTCCTTTTTTTTAATTTTTTTTCTGCAATGGAATTGTAGAAGCGTCAAAAACAAAACTATTTGGTTTCATATTCCTCCCTTTAGCAAAACGGACGTTTAGATCTTCCAGGAAACATTTTTGAAACCTGGCGACAAATTTCACCTTCCAGGGAAAATAATTTTCAGGCAAGGAAGACTCGACAGATCAGGAGGATGACTGCTAATAGCAGTACCAGCAAATATTTCTGCTCGATAAATCCCTATTTCAATAGTACAAACTCCAGATATTGAAATTCTAACTATACAAATATATATTAATAATATATATCCTTTTACATAATAATCTTATATACTCCAAGAGGACTCAATATCTCATTAATCAATTCCTTCTTCGAATCCTTAATAAATCCGATCTTAATTTTTGGAGACCTTAACCTACATTACCCGATGTGGGGCTCGAACCATATTTCTCCTCATAGTACAGATTTTGTAAAATGGTTAATTGACTCCAATTTTATCCTTCTTAATACTACTACCCCAACCCACAGAGGTAATATAAGCTCAGTTACTCTGATTGATCTCACCCTCTGCTTTACAAACTTATTCGGAAACACTAATACTTATGTATCGGAATGCTCGTTCGATAGCGATCACTATCCCATAATTACTGAAGCGAATCTCTAAGGAAACAGACTGACACTTAACAATGAAACAAGTACAAGTATTATTAGAAAATCCAGAAAACAAAATAGAAAACCTCACTGATACAATCTCAGAAATAATTCTAAATAATACCAAAGAAATACAAATATTCAATAAATCCTTTCCTCCTTGGTGGAACAGCCCCTGCAATAATTCATACTGACTCAAAAAAAAATTCCGCAAAAAGGATGTCAGCGATATTTCTCCACAATTTTTGATAAAATACAAACAGTATTCGAGCAAACTGAGATATCGTATTAAGCAAGAGAAAGCAAAGTACTGGTAAAATAAAGTGTCTAATCCTAAAATCTTCTATAGCCTTCTTAGAAAATTTACAACGAACAAGAATGTAGAAACAGCTTTAAATCTCATCCAATGCCATATTACATATGTAACTCAACCTCAAAAACTAGCTCAACTTTTTGCAAAATATTTTGCATCCAATAACGGCTCTGACGAACCTCTTCCTCTATATTTTCTCGATAAAGAAAACGATCTTCTTAATAAACGTCTCCATATTTCCGAATTAAACACAGCCATAAAATATGCTAAGAATAATATCCTAGAAGCAGATCAGATTAATGCAACTTTACTAAAAAACTTGAACAATAGCCAACGAACTGCTGTACTAAACTATTTTCGGCATTTATTTCAGAATTCCATTGTACCTCAGTCATGGAAACATGCAATTATTCTACCAATTCCGAAACCGGGCAAAGAAGAAAGTAAAATTTCATTCTACAGACCAATAGCTTTAACTTCCGTATTTTCTAAAACATTTGAAAGAATCTTGACTAGACGCATATCTTATTTTCTAAGAATAGAACGAAAATTTCACTCTCATCATTACGGCTTTGTACCATTTAAAGACAGTAGAACTGCCTCATACCTCATTAATAAAGCTATCTTAGATGCCAAATGAAAAAAAAAATTCTTTGTGGGAATAAGGCTAGATATAAAGGGAGTTTATGACTCAGTTTATATAGATGGTCTTTTATACAAATGTCTTCAAATTGGAATTACCGGGAAAATAGGTCTATGAAATCACAAATTCCTATCTTCTCGAACTCTTCAGATTCGATGGAGGAGCAGCCTATCATCGAAAAAGTCTGTTCTAAAAGGAGCCCCTTAAGGCAGTGTCCTTTCCCTCCTATTATTTACTATTTATATGCATGACATCTACGAAACATTGGAAATAAGAGGCGAATGCTCAGTTTATGCAGATGATATTTTTATATATTGTTCTCACCAGTCACTGAATATAGTCAGTAAAAAATAGCAAAATACCTTAGAAAGAATAACACAATGGTACAACTATTGGAAACTTTCCCTAAGTCCTGATAAAAGTACAATTGCAGAATTATCAAATAAAAGAACACAAACGTTTCCTAATATTATGTTGGCAGGATTCCCTATCACATGACAAACTTCCATTAAATATCTAGGAGTTTATTTTTCCAAACAGAATCAAAATCTTACAACAATAGCCACATGATAAACAAAGCTTTGAAAAAAATCATTGGCCTTAAAGGAATAGAATATAAGCGCTGAGGTCCAAGAGCAAAAGATTTAATCAAAATAAATAATAATCATCTTTTATTATGCATGCCATATGATCAGATAACCAACTCAAACCTTTGAACATCATTCAAACCAAACCACTCAGAATCGCATTGGGTTTACCTCAATGTACTCCAAACATTGTACTTTTACAAATAGCTTGTCAGGAAATATTGTCGGAGAAAATAAGAAGGTTAGAGAATAAATTTTTTATCTCCCAAATTTCGAACAGTGACTATTCCCCTCTGCATCTTAATAGCCCTGATACAATAAATCTAAATATTCTGCATGGGGACAAAAGCAATATCTCTAATACTTTTCATACATTGAATGTTAATGGGCAACATATAATTTCTGTTCCCAGATTGATGTATTTCACAGAGTTTTCATGTAGAATTTACTCCAATGAATTTGAATTTCAGGACAAAAACCTACCTACTTTTATCATCAGAGGATTATTTAACGAAATAGTGAGCAATAACTACCAAGATTATTTCATAATAGCAATGGATGCTTCATACAACTGCTACATGACTTCTATTGCAGGCATAACGAAAAATTTATCCTTTGCTTACAATTTAAACCCCATTAACACTATATTTACAGTAGAAGCTCTAGATGATCTCACGGAATTAAATAAAAAATTGTTAATTTTATCTGATAGTCATTCTGTTCTAACTGCTCTACAAATTATAATATAAAATCTCCAAAAGTTATTCACAGATTAGCCAGCAAAGTTTTCATCCTCTAGCAATTTCAAACTCAAATGGTACTACTATGGACTCCGGGACACTCGAAAATTATTTGGAATGAACAGGCGGATTATCTCGCAAAATCGATTACGGAGTCCAACATTTTCATTGACTGGATTGCTTCGGAGGATATCCACAGCAATAACTACAGAAAAAGAATGAAAAAAACCAACGAAAATTTTTATTCAAGTAAATATTTTGAAGACTTGGGAAACATCCCGACTATAGACAAAATATCCAAGTGGGCAAGGAACAGAAGAGAGGAAATTCTCATCACTCGAATCATCTGCAAAATGATAATAGCTCCTGGGCTTTTACACAAATTCCATCTACAGGATAATGCAATATGTAGTACATGTAACTATATCAATGATTTGGATCATATCCTCTTAAATTGTAATAAATATACCTCCCAAAGAAATCATCTCTGGAATGCACTCAAGAAAAATCCACAGCAAAATACTACCTTCAAGGAACTTTTGGAAACAATAGTCGCTAATAAACAAGTGTTCAGAATATTCCTGCAGAAACTAAAGTACTTTGACATATACTGAATGAAATACATCTATTAAACAGGATTGTAGCCATTGCTGCTCCACATCCCACAAAAATCAATCAATAAATAAATCATATGTAAACAGGAATCAATATATGAATATTATTCAGAATTTTAAGACAGCTGTGAAGCAGCCATTGTCTTACCTCAAGAATTTCAAACTACGGCTTTTTAGTTTGGCTTCCTTCTTGGAATGTCTTAGGGTCAAATGATTTTTTTTATTGATTTACTATTATTATAATTATTTTAAAATAATAATCACTTGAATAATTTATTGCGTGCTTTAATTTTAATATCTGAAAAGACTATCGCTGTTTTCTTCATTATTTTATTGTTTTCTTTACTTCAAATATTTTATTAAATTACTTGATGATTATTTTTAAAATGTTATCACCTTTGACGGCTAAATTTGTTATTTGTGAAACTTCGCATAGAACAATTTGAAGTGGATTCGAATTTGGGTTTTCTATTTATTTATTTACTTATTTTGGAGTGAATATTAATTACAAAAAATTTCTATTACATGATTACTTACAAAATTAAACTTTTTGTCTTAAGTTCACATAATCTAGCACAAAAATTTATTGTCTTTATAATAATTTCAGATATAATACCTATTTTCCTACATTACATAAAAAAAAATTTATTGTTGCGAAAAATCACATTTTTTTCTTGAAATACTCGTTAAAAAAAATTGCTACTTTTCCATTTCACCGGCGCAGGCAATAAAGTCGCCAAAAATGATAACCGACGCCAAACGAAAATACGTTTTTTATGTGTCTACTGTGTGTTGTTGCCAATAAAGTCTGCTTGACGAAATTTGACAAATGGAAAAATACCAAAAGTTATAACTGTACAAAATATATTGGCAATTAACCATTTAACATGTAAATAAAATTATATTTATAATATTAATCATATAAACGTTGCAATTAAAGTAAAACTTCGATCTTTTCATTAAGAAAATCAATGAATAAAATGATACCTTTACTCATTGGATGTAATTTCTAGGTATTAAATAGTTGCACCTTTATAGCTTATGCTACAATTAAAAGTAGATTTCTTGCTATTAATTTAGTTTTTTTCATGTTATCTAGCAATTCCTAATAAATGTTAATAATTCTAATTATTATTCCATTTTTAATTTGATGAAAGAAATATATACACGAATTGCCTGTTATAGAAACCATACACATGATCACATGATGGGAAGAAAACGATATTCCTGCTTTAAGCATATTTCATTTTCTAAAATTCTCCATGAATATATATATGTGTGTGTGTGTGTGTGTGCGTGCAACTATTTCAATTAAATTTAATTAATTTTCTAATTTCCTATATTTGAACTACCATAGTGGGAAGTTTCATTTTATTTCCTGATGTTTCGATTTATCTTCAAATTCACGTAATCACGCGCTCTTAAAATCTGTTCAGATCCGGTTTCCTACGATTAAAGTAGTGCTGATAATCAGTACTAGAATTTCGTTTCTAGATAAAATAACTAAATATCCCTAAATGTAATACCACGTGTTCTGAATAATTTTTACATTGACTTCCAAACAGGAGAGGTTTCGATCTCTTCTGATTTTGCTACCGAAACGAGTGAATGCATATTACGTTGAATCGATCGCTATCAGGATGTACTTGCTTCTCTCTCGTGTTATATAAATAAATGCAAAAGTCACATATTTAAGTTTCTTTATTGTGTTACGACTGAAGTAAAATACTTCAAATATAATATTTATAAATTAATTTTAAAAATTTAGTATTGTTAATTCATCATGTGTGTGTGTGTGTAGTTACGTTTGGTAGCAATAATAGAAACACTTCAAGCAAAGACGAAAATTCAATATAGTATAAAAACGACAGAGATAAAAGTAAGATATAAAACTAAGAATATGATACTTTTTGTTGATCAAAAGTTGAAGTGGAATCTAGACAGTTGAAAGAAAGGGGGAAATACCCATTTTAAAATCTTGCAATAACTATGTACATTTCTAAGAATTCTAATCAATCTACGCATCATCAGTACTTTGTTAAGGAAAAATTTTCTGACCGATTGATCTTATTCATCTTCCAAACCTTTGACCTGAAAACTTTAAATTCCTTCAAAGAATTTAATTCAGGCTTTATTCATTAGTATGGTATTTTGTAAATTTCAAACTTAAAAGAGATAAGAAAACAGCTTATAATTCACTGTATTTGTAATGGTCCACTTTTACTTCCTTCTCTTTCCGTTTTTAATCAATATTTATAATTAAAGAGCCCCGAATCGACACAGTCACTTACAAATTCAACCGGGGTGTATTTATCTCTCAAAGTAATCAAAACACAAGATGTTTATAATTAAACCTGTTGCATATTCCTCACACAAATCCAAATCCAAAGATTAAAATTCCTCATATAGGTTAAAAAACAGAAAGTAAATACAGGAATACAAATACAATAGAATTGACCGTAGCATAAAAATACATAACATTCAAGAGCCCGGGGCAATGTGATGTGATTTTTTTATTAACGTCGCACTGAGAAAAAACGCGAGGAGTATTGACGACGGAAGTTCCAATTTTGAATCTCGGTCAAGTAATGAGGAAGACACATGAGCTGGCACCTTCCTCTCCGAACTTCCTCACCATGCCAATGGAAGGACTTGGACCTCGATCAAATTTAACGTGCATCAGCTCCGTTACACGGTGGGTCATTATAGCGGCATCAAAGCTTGACCCACAACTCGACGAAAACAACGCCGGTCCTGAATCCACAACAGTGACCAATTGGCTACCGCGATCGCGAAGATTGAGGGGTTTAAAAGAGCGAGGAGGTCAAAAGGGGAAAAAATGGGAGTATTGAAAGGTTAGGGAACGAGAGAGAAGATCCGAAAACATTAAAAAGTAGGAAACAGACCACAACTGAAAAATTCGATCGGGGCAGATGCTAAGTATCTTGAAAGAGAAGGGGAAAGGGTTATAAGAGAAGAGAACACTAGACAATTAAAACAATAAAATAATAAGAAAAAAGACAAAATAAAAAGATAAGTATAAAAAGTATAAAAAAGTATATAAGTATAAAAAGACAAAAAAAATTTCAAAAAGAACAAGGGAACGAAAGACCCTAGGTCTAAAGAGACATCTAAATTTATAAAAATTGGTTCCTATGCAAACCATGGACCCATTAATCAAATATAAAAAGACATTAAAATTTTAAGCAAAGCTTAAGCAATAATCCCTTAATCTTGGTGACGGGTTTGGCGATAATACTGGTAACCAAATGAAAGTTCTCGAATGCTGGAATCTTGGCAGAAACTCGACTGATAGGAAAGTTACAGACTTTTCCCGAATTCTTCCTGTGATGCGACAAATGTCCAGAGTGGCTATAAAAGGTAAAGTTACGAAGCCGGAAGAGAATGGACCAGGAAATCGATTGGGATTGGTCGGCAGGGGCAAAGTGGATCTGTAGAAGGATTGCCGATAGCGTCATTGAGTGAATCAATTAAGATTTGGTTCACAAATGACTACAAGAACAAAATCAGAACTTGTAATGACAGTCACATATGTATCAGCCACACTCAGTACACCAGCTTACCAGTTCACACTACGGACAATCTCCGTAATAATACTCTGCACTTCCAACGCAGATTCCAACAATTCCAGGGAGTTTACTGGATCCATCCACAAATTCCCTACGCTACGCCACCGATAATTCCTTGGTAGATCCCCTTCCAAGTGCCGACCAACGTCAGTCTATTTCTGATCGATCTCCAAAGACAAAATGACAGCTCTGTCTCAGGCTCTTGACATATTTATACATGTCCCTGGCAAATAGAAGACATCACATAGAAAATTCAGGAAAAGTCCGTAACTTTCTCCTCAGTCGAAGTATCGACTCGATTCCAGCACTTTCTAGAATCGTCTATTTACCGCCAAAGTCATTAAGTTTCCCACCAAGTCACCAAATCCGTTGCCAAGGTTAAGCTTAACTTAAAGTAATTGCTTAAACTTTCCTTAACCGACTGATAACGTCTCTGAACATGCCTATTTTCCTTAATGAGAGAACCGTTGCAGAGAAATGTCATCTCGTGTTCGTAGCAATCTTGATTACATATATTTTTCATGCTTACGTTGTTGTTAAAGGCCGTGGTAGCCTAGTGGTCATGGTGGCGAACTCGCGACAAGCAGTTTTCGACGAGTCGCAGGTTCTGGCCCAGACCCACCGTGCAGCTGAGGCTGGTGCACATTACATCTGTCGGGGCCCAAAGTTCTCCCGTTGATGTAGTGGGGAAGTTAGGAGAGGAGGTGCCAGCTTAGTTTTCGTCTTCTTCACTTGAACGAGGTTCAAAATTACGAGGTCCGTTGCCAATAGCCCTTATTCAAATACTATGAAAAATTTCCCACTTCTGTTGCAAAAATAATTTTTTAATAGAAAAATGCAGCAACAAACACTTTAAACTTTCCTCTTTACGGATTTAACTTCGCTTTTTCCCCATCATCGTATATTTCAAGAAAAGCCTGGTGGCTGGCGATGATTTAGATGAGAAGCGTGTTTGAATCCTGATTCCACAATAGTCCCATCAGGTTATGGGGCTGATACCCATTAAATCATTCGGGGGCTAACATCCTCTCATGAATGTGGCGTGATGGGTAGGATAAGGTGCCAGCTCATAAGTAAACCTTATCATCTGACCAAGAATTAAACTAACTAGATAAATTTTCAGTGATCCTATCTCGGACAGAAATTGGCATTCGGAAACGAAAGCATACAACCCAAAAGTGGAAAATAGCTCCCAATATTACCAATGATGTAATAATAAAAATAGTTTTAATAAAAAATGTGACAATAATATTATTAAAAAAAATTTATACATAAAAATAATCAAAATCGTTAGCATCATGATTTTCTTTTAGTTGGGGGCAAAACCAGTGCCGGCCCTATTTTTTTTTTTTTTTGCCACTGTAGGCAAACCCAAAAATGTTACCCCTCATTAATACAACGAATTATTTTTTAGTGTAGTTCAAAAATGCAACTTACTGTTCATTTCCCTCTGTTTTTGAAACAACGTCATTAATTGGTCGATATTTAAAAATTTTAATTATCATACGGCCCTGAGCGCTTTCCTATTGTTTTTTTTTTAATCTTGAATAACTACTGAATTATTCGAGGGAATTGCATGAAATGTTCAAAGCGTGAAGAGATTCCGAGACGTGTAGTACAGAGTACCTTTTCCCCGACATTATTTAATTCGGTGTGTAAGTCACTAAAAGGGACAACACTACCCCCTTTGCTGCTAGTTAACTATTAGAATACCATTATTCAATAATGGATAACTCATGTGAATTGTTTTTCTTTTGAATAGTATTGATATAAGATTAATATACAGAGTTGTAGCTAATTATTTTTACATGACCTGTTTTGCATTCTTATGTCATTTTTGCAACGTGATCAAATACGTCCCCGAGTTTTTCAGTTTAGTATTTTACTAACGTCGCACTAGAAGCAACACGAGGGCTATTGGCGATGGACCTCGTAATTTTGAACCACGGTCAAGTGATGAGGACGACACCTGAGCTGGCACCCCCTCTCCTAACATCCACATAACACCTATAAGAGGACTTTGGGTCCCGACAGATTTAACGTGCATTAGCCCCGGCTATACGGCCTGTATTCCCCGAATGCTTCTTTTAGAGTCCTAAGTTTACATAACTAGCAAAAAAGATAAAATATTACTGTCCCCTCGGTCTCCACTTTGGGACGATAATCGCTCTGTTGGCTTGCTGATGGCTCTCTTGTGGGTTTTTGGAAGCTGCACGCGACACACACATCCTCCCACCTGAGCTTATTATAATCAGCTCATCATAAATGGAGAGTACTGTTTCAGTTACACCAAGTGTCCGTATTCCATATTTTTAAATTAAAGAAAGCATCAATCTGCAAAATAAAAGTAAATAAATTTGAAAAGTTTTTTTATTTCTTTCACTTCTCTCCCATATAATGCTTTATAGAATTGCTTGCTCTTGGCAGGTAGCTAGGTTTCACATGATTTTCCTGATCACTCCACTGTGGTAACACTTCCAGCGGGTAAAGTCTGTGTAACAGCCTAAAAAAGCTCCAAGTTAGTAGTTGTTACTCGAACAAGTATGAAAATGTGTCTCTCTCTGTAGGAACTTTGGTAATCTTTCCTAACTTCCAATAAACTCTTTTCAGGTTGTCGCATTCTGTAAATACACTGGTGTTCAAAATTAAGAGAATTTTCCAATTTGGTCGATTATTTCTAGAATTACTGGACAGATTTTAATGAAATTTGGTTTGTACACAGGCTGATATAATGCAAGAAAATAGCCATTCAACAGCGATAATAGACACGCATGATCATGCATAACGCTCATCGGAGTCGCAAGGTATGAAACAGTAGTTACAGAATAAAACCAAAAAATAGGTTAGTTGAGGATATGGTTCCCTCTTATAGATTTACAGGCCTCACACCGTTATTTTATGAGTTCCTACGACAATTGGTTCCACTCATTCAGCAACGCTGTTTTCAGGTCTCCTGTTCTTCATTATCTAAAAAAAAAAAAAAGCTTATCTCTTACTAAGGTTTATTTCTTCAAAATCTCCTGTTCTTCATTATCTAAAAGTTCTTTTACAAATATTGAGGATTCAACTTTAATTCTTGATTCTGGTTTACGGAATCAAGGCCTTGTAATTAAAGGATTTTTTTTATTTTCTTTTTTTAATCTAAAGAAACCATCGATATCAAGAACATCTTTCTTGTATCCTATTATACGACAATCGTCTTCCATGAATTCACCAATCTCATCTGATATTGAATTATATTCCAAAACACTAGAATCAAAAAACACATTTTTCTTTACTTCAAAATTTCATTTTTTCGAATCTCATCTGATATAGAAATATCTTTCAAAGCAATAGGGTCAAAATTAGATACTTGTTTCATATCTTCTACCTGTCAAAACCGACTGTTACCCTCCCACAATTTAGATGTCATATCTTCATAATTAGAGAGTGATGATTGTTCACTAAGAGGCTTTTATTCCTTCATCAACTCTTTCTTTCCCGCGTGAAAAGGAGGGACCTTTGGCAGTTCTTGTGTCAATGGCGGGATAATGTTGACCTTAGGGGGATCGTTACTTAGGTAATCCTTATTCTATGGTGAACCTCTAATGGTTTTTCCGGGTCGAGGGAGAACAGTAACACATTTCCACAGAATTTAATTTTATGTTTTTTTTCTCAACAACATATAAATGTTGCCTAACATCAGAAGTTTCCATTTTTCAGATTCTCTTTCGAACTATCTGTTCTCTTTTGAGGCTTGAATTGCATTTATATTCTATGCACTTCATCTCTATATTCTTCGACTATATCAAATTGAGTGTCGAATTCTTTATTGTTTACTATATTATGTAAATAATCATTATGAACAAACTGCAAGATGTCTTCCTTTTTTAAAAACCCAAGTAAACACATTTTAGAAGCAGAATCACTTATGGTATCATTAGTTAAGTAGCGAGTGAGTGGAATTCAATGGGGTAAGAACCAGATAGGAAATAGGATCGAAAACAGAGAAGGGTCGCAAGAGGAATTTTGCCCATGTTTACCAAGGACAGTAAACTCCACGGGAAAGAAAACATCACTAAGGTTCCTTGAAATCGTGATGCCCGTACTTATCAAAAGGTATCCCCTGAGGAATTAACAAATGGGACACCTTTTTTTTTCTTTTAATTTCGACATTTTTTAGGAGAATCTTATAACATTTAGGCTAATTATAAGAAATCATTCATGTGAGGAAAAATAAAAGATATCTCCATGATGAAAAAAATTCCTTTTTAAAGTTAATTAGGTTGATCATTAAGCCCTCAAACTATAATTTAATTCTCTATGAATCTTTAACATTGATGCCAAGTTTGTCTTGCTTTAATGACAACTACAGAAAATTTTAAAGGTAATTTTTTTTAAAATTCCTGCTATTTGCTCTCACTCTCCCTATATATATCCTGTTCAAATTTTCAATCGTCAATAAAATACTTTTTATTCATTCACTCAAGTTTAAATACTTTTTTTTAAACTTGTAGACGATGACACTCGATAATAATACAGTTTTTTCAAATATTAATTGGAGAAAATGCAGTTTATCCCAACCGCTTGGCGCGATTTCAAAAATTGCCAAACTTGGCAATTTCTTTTGTCTGAATGTTGAGTCCGCGAAGCGGACTAGGGTAGCCACATTTGGCAAAATACCACCAAATAACTTAGTAATAAGTAAATAAAATGAAAATTTTCTTTGACCTAAGTAGGAATTGACTTAAAAAAAACCGTTTTTTTATATTATTTATGACTGTACATTATAGTATAAAACAAACTTACAGCACAATATTTGAAAGCTTTCATGAATTTAAATTTTTAGACTCTAATACCTAAATGCTCATTGCATAGACTGAAGATATGAATAAGAAATAAACTTTTATGGCATAAATAAAAAAAAAAATTACATTTTTTATTATAAAAGTTTAGCATATCTAAAATAGTGTGTACACAAAACAGATATTAATGACTTCCAATTCTTAAATTTACAAAAAAAAAATTTAAGAGAAAAAGTTAAAAATTTAATACTTTATATTATAATTTTAAATGTTACCTATTTTCAAATTGGTAATCTTAAGATTATTTATAGAAAATTTCATTGCAGTGATATTTAGTGAGTAAGTAGATTGTATGTGGAAATTCTCTATATATTTTGCCAGAGAAATATTTCTTTGAATAAAATCAAAAATAAAGCCTTGTATGAATGCAAGCTTTTTAAAATTTGAATTTGAAGATCTTTTTATTTCATATTGACAAAATTTCATTTGATCAATTATGCAATAAGATCCTTTAATTCTTTTACCCCCCTGAGCAAATTTAAATGTATTTCCCAAGATCAACTTATTAATGTTAACTAAGAAAATATGGAGTTCTTTAGAGAAAATGGAAAAACTCATATCTTTTTATTAAAAATATATCTGCATTCCTTGAATATATTTGGTCATTTTAAGAAACCAATAACAGGCATTTTTTAAAAAATATTTATGAATTCGGATTATAACAAAATTATTGCAATACTGATGTAACAAATTTTTTATTTGATATAATGATTGAAGAAACAAATTTCCTACCTCCAAAGAAGGTTAACATATATTGTGAGTACAAAATAACTCAATCAACTTAGTATAAACTTCATATAATAAAAAATAGATAAATAATTACCCAAAAAGACAATGAGAATAGTTATGCAGATATTTTACAATGAACTGAATTTTCAAAATAAATCAGGAAATAATTTAGATGTTAAAAGGCACATTTAGCAGTATTTAAACAAAAGAATTATTAACACAAACGCAAGAAATTTTAAAATCCCTCATAAATAACTATACTTTTTTTCTCAAAATGCTTTATTTTGTTCTAAATCATATTCATAAAAGATAAATAAACAGATCTTTC
>BMAW01097469.1:0-30989 GCA_019974015.1 Nephila pilipes
AAAAAAACTTTTAATTTATCTTGAGAAAAATACTTTACTTATTTATTAAAATTTTGTTCATTCTATCTAATTTAACAAGAATAGAACTTATATATATCAACACAAAGAGCTTATCGCTCCATAAAAAACAATCCCAAAGATAACGGGGTGGGTCCCTTATCGATACCGTTGGAACACTTGATGATAACCTTATCGGTATATGCAGACCAACTCAGCAAGAAGGGGGGGGGAGTATCACGTCACTTCCGTCCAGCTGTTTACGGCCCTTACTACTGAGGATCATTCAGGAAACTAATGAAATTCTCTCTTCAGTAGATTTTAATGAAGAATTAGTTTAGTTTTTATTAATGTCACCCTAGAAGCAACACGAGAGCTATTGGTGACTGACCTCATAGTTTTGGACCTCAGTCAAGAGACGAGGACGATACCTGAGCTGGCACCCCGAAACGAACGAAAACCATCGGCCACGAATCCGAAGCCAAGACCACTAGACTATCACGGCTGTTTCAGTCTCAGACAAAACCACCCACCATGAAAGCTAGAACGCCCACTAGTGGGCGGTAGGAACCACATTGACTATCACTGGCCTAAGCAACCATTCCCAACCCTTTTCAGTCTGCTAACCCCCTCCCCTCTCTCCCTGATGATTTGCCTTCTTTTCGCGTTCCCACCAAGAATGTTCTAGGTACCTCCCCTTCCACTCCCCACACAATCTGTTTCCCTTACAACACCTTTTGAAAAAAGTCCTGAAAAAGGGGTGTGGTGAAATAAATTATATTTTTTTTTCATCGTAGATATATATACATTATAACGAATTTAATGATCAAAATGGTTTAAAGATTAATTACTGAGTAAAAAACAAGGCGAATTTCAAATTCATTGTTGTTTATTCATTTTACTGGGAGAGAGAGGCTACAGGTATACCTTATTAAATCGGAGAAGACAAAAGACGCAGTTCCGCCTTCTCGAATACTTCAGAAAAATGCAGAAAAGAGAGAATTTTACCTGACAAAAGATTTTGTAATAGGGTTTTCTCCCGATCACGGGGTAACTCGTATGATATAAGATGATGGGATTCTGAGGGATTAACATGACGTCTATCAGTCTAGAAGGGATTATTTCAGACAGATTTATGATTACGGTAAAGTGGATTCAGCAGATTTTATATAAACGAGTGATCTAATAAATAAAAGGATAATTTAAATTGGGTCAGAAAATTGGAACGAGCTCTTTACTTTTGAGTTAGAAAATAGGTAAATTAGGAAATTATATTATTTTTTAAATTTAATTTCAACAAATTTAAGTTGATTAATTACGCACGCACACTTTTGTTTGTCTGTATATATATGTAATGTCCGGGTATTCACAATGATAATATTTCGGTTTATTCGAAGTTATTTATTCTTATTTACAGCGATTATGTACAGACACTTTAGTATGAAATTTAAAAAAACTTTAAGTAGTATCTTGATCCAATAAGCGTAACTAGTTCATTCCAGTGAGATTATGCTCCGTGCACTTATTTCGTAAGACGGTTTTAGCAGCGATATATCTCAGACACTCCATGTGCCCGCTCCAACCTCGTAATGGCGTCTTCCCGCGCAAACGTCTTCTTTCCCCTAGCGGAATGTCGCCGAGACAGTAGAAGCGCTCTCTGGTGGTGAGACGTTCTATGGTCGCGTTCTGGGCGATAAGTCAAGTTCGATTTCCACACACACACACACACTAAGGAAGCAAAGAAATCAACACAGAGAGGAGATCAATTGGATATTTGAGATTGTATTAGATCATAAAATTTTGAAAAATTAGGCTCAAAAGTGGATAAATACAGTCTCAAATCGGGAACTGTGTTTAATTTGCATCGATATATATTTTTTCTGATATTCATCGATATATATAGGGGAATAATTGCCCATTCAACAAGTTCTGTGCAAGCAAATGGCAACAAAAGCGTTATGGTGTTTTTTCGAAGTTTACTTAATTTTAGACCCCACGAAGAACCGCCAAAATTTCTTGATTCCCCATTAGATCTCCGAAAAGTTTTTCAAAATGATATCTGAAGGGAGCTTCAGCAATTTCTCCTTTTCCGAAATCGACAAAAAGTTACAACTGACGATCTTAATAAAAACCTCTTCTTACTTTTATTTTTAAATCATTGTGTTCTTTTTTGTTTTCTTTTTATCTGTGCGGCCTTCATAACTATTTTCTTTTCGCGTACTCCCTACAAGTCTCTCACGTATCCTTTGAGGTATGCGTAACACCGGTTGAGAACCATTGATCTATACTTTACGTAAGTCCATATTGTAAAGTGATATAAAAAAAAAGTGTGTTCTGAAAGAATATATTTTTGTAGATAGAGAGCCTTGCTGGGGCAAGTTGTTAGTACCACTGCGGGCTGCCTTCTGTTAAACGGAGCCTAAACATACTTAACACTGATTCATAGGTTAGTTTTGATTCCAGCAGCGTAGAGTTATCGTCATCATTTTGCGTCAAGTTGTCACCGTCTATGAGATGTGGATTCATCATAAAACACTGGAAATCAAGCACTAATCAGAACAATAAGTTGCTTCCAGTAAGGGGAAAGTGATCTGAAAGAATCTAACTTTAAACCAGAAAAAAATTTGGCTACGATTTTTTTGAGGTACAAAAGGCGTCATACTCAGGATTTCTTAGAAAAGGTCAAAACGAGCAATGGACAATACTACGGTGATTTATCCCATTCCTAATAATCGATTTCTCCTTCCTAACTCGAGCACTTACTGCCCTCGTACTAAAAGAAGAGTGAGGAAATTAACTTAAAATTATATTAACTGAATGTCATTAACTTAAAATGATAAAACTTAACCACTCCTTTTTGTATTGAATTATTTCTTTTTAAATTTCTGAGCGCTGTTATTGTCATTCCAAAAAAACATTGATAGAAATTGTTACCTAAAAGAGACAGAACGTCTAGAAGATTTAAAAAAATATTTCAGGAATGTTTCCATTTTATTTAAATTATTGACTTTCATTATTTGAAATAAATTATATGATTGTTGTTGAAATTATTTTTAAGAAATACAAATGTAAAATTGCTAAAAAAAACTATACTGCTTGTTAGAAATATTTATAAAATTATTTTAATAAATTGTTACAATACACGTTATTTGGTTTCTTTGTCGATTTATTTTTATTTGTTGCTAAGATTGTCTGCAATTTTGTTGCAGGAAAAGCCCCACATTTTGTTAAGGAACAAAAAGGTGAAAAATATTTTCAAAAAAGAGAGGAGAGAGAAAAATAAGTCACGTCAGGCAAAACGCCTGGTGATTGGTGGTTCTACATGAAAGAATCGCTCACTAAAATTCTTTTAAGATTATATTTATATATAGTCACATGTGCAAATGATATAATTACACTGCCAGAAGCGGGTATTCAAAATTGAGTACCAAATACTCACTTTCGAATACTTCAAATATTCAAAATGGCTCCAATCTCAACTTATTCAATTTTAAGACTCGTGAGTACTCATTTTTAGAAACAGGTACGTACTCAAAATGGAAAATTTACAAACTCATTTTTGAAGATATTTGTATATCAAATATGAGTGTAGAAAAGAAAAAGGAGTATATCATGTATTCATTTTTGAAGCTCTTACTGCATCCAATATGAGAATGAAACAACAAAAAGTAAATGTAATGTATTTATTTTTGAAGATTTTACTGTATTGAATATGAGAATGAAACAACAAAAAGTAAATGTAACGTATATATTTTTGAAGCTTTTACTGCATCGAATATGAGAATGAAACAACAAAAAGTAAATGTAATGTATTTATTTTTGAAGTTCTTACTGCATTGAATATGAGAATGAAACAACAAAAAGTAAATGTAATGTATTTATTTTTGAAGATTTTACTGTATTGAATATGAGAATGAAACAACAAAAAGTAAATGTAATGTATTTATTTTTGAAGCTTTTACTGCATTCAATATGAGAATGAAACAACAAAAAGTAAATGTAATGTATTTATTTTTGAAGCTTTTACTGCATTGAATATGAGAATGAAACAACAAAAAGTAAATGTAATGTATTTATTTTTGAAGCTTTTACTGCATCGAATATGAGTATGAAACACTAAAGTGAGCATGTGTTGCATTCATTTTCGATACTGTTGTTGTATCGAATATGAATTTCAAACAGAAAAATGTGTATCAACTTAAACTTTAAGGGACTTAAATCAGCGCTCCTTTAGTTGCAAGTTTTATTTTCTTCCTCACATATTATTTGACATACACTTTATGAAGTTTTTGTTGCAAAACTTCGAATCAAAATTCTTGCATTTACTGTGTGTAGCAAAGCTGTTACTTATAGAAACAAAAATGAAACTGTTATGTGATCATAAACTATATTTTGAACTTATTCCTCAAATTTAAATCAATTCGATTGTTTAATAAATTTTTAAAGATAACGAAAATAGATTCGATTCAAGAGTTAAATTCTTTTCAAAACAAATGTGTAAGAATTTTGAGCTAGTAGTTCCAGAAGCAATTTGGTTTATTAAAAATTATATTTATGTTTCTAGAATCAATGTATAAATTTGTTAAAATCCTATGCATGCTGAAAATGGAGTTTTATTTGAAGTTCAGTCTTTTAAAAATAAGTTATTGAAAATATCTTGGAAACGTTATGATGAATATTAGATTTTCCATAGTAAACTCGTAATATATTGCGAGTGATTTTCAATGGGGGGGGGGAAGGAAATTAAAATTTTGATCGGTAATTAGAGAATCCTGCGTCTGTCGAGAAAATCCAGGAGCATTTAGAGGTCCGAAGTTTCATTACAAGGGTTTTTTCCCCCCGTAGATTTAAAAAAGCAAATTTCTATTAAAAACTGTATTTCCTGTTCCTTCCCCTTTTTACCTGAAGCATTTTTATTCCAAGAAGTTTTTAAAAAATTAAATTTACAAAACATGATTTTTTTAAGAAAAATATTCTAAGAATTAATTGCCTTAAATAATTTGAATGATGTTTATGAAAGTTTAATAAAGAAATCTATCTTTAAAAGTTGAAAAATGAAGCAAAAACTATTTAATATTCCAAATAACACCTATTTTCTATTATTATCATTTGCATTACTATAATTAAAAATCATTTTAGTAATGTAAAAGATGATTAGGTATATCATTACAAAAAAAAAAAAAGAAAAGAAAAATATTACTAATATGCATTACACAAGCAAGAAATTAAAGAAAAAACATTTATATAAAATATATCATTACAAAATTTTAGTATACGAACACAACAAACACATGGGAAAAAAAATTGCTCTGAATTCCATTATTACACAAACAATTTTTCATTTCAAAAATAAATAATAACAGAAAAAAAAAACGTTTCTGATCTGGAATAAATACTTCAAAAAACAATAATTTCACATTCTTTACTCCTTAGTTTAGTTTTTAAATCGAAGTTTCAATTATTACGCTCTTTTTCAAATCAGGCCAACACAATTCCAAATAAGGTTTATTGAACTTTTTATTCTTTTTTTTCCTATGAAGAACACGTTTTAAATCAGCCGGAAAACGTTTTTAAATAAAACAGCTTGATTGTGTGTTTTACTAAAACATTTCTTAGAAGTTGTTGTTCGTTCTATCTTTACCTTTTTTGTATTCGTTTTTATATTGCAAAAAAAAAAAAAAAAGAAAAAAAGAAAAAAAAAGCGATTATGTTGTTTTCACACATATAATTCATATAGAATTTTGCTCGAGATTTTGAAATGGTAAATGTCATTTCTTTGTTTTTTTTTTCAGGACAGGTATTTTTGAAGATATTAATATGCTGTTTGTGTAATTAGTTTGTGTGTGTATCAGATGTTTATTTTTTAAGACTATTAAAAATCTTTTCAATGGAATTCGTATTTACTGCTTTTAAAGAGATAATAATGGAGAAAATGTATTATATATTGTAATAAAAAAATAGGGGTCATCGACTGTAATAAGGAGCAAGAATAAAATGCATCACAAAATAAATCAACAAGTATTCAAACTAGGTATAACTCTTTTTAGGAATATAAATAGATATAAAGTGTATTGTACTTTTTCGCCACTGAAATCAGGAAATGTATAATTTTAAGACAAAAATTTACCAAAAATATCTTTTATTAATACGACAAAATGATATTAAAGCATTTTAATTACGAGGGTCGAATTCCAAGAGATGGTGCTCGTAACATCGAAAATGGTTTGCTTTAATAAGCACCCTGACTCACTAGACAGCTATCTAAGTCTCAGTTATTCGTATCCGTGATCATGACACTTTTTGCACCTCAAAAATTCTGCATTTTAACTTTCCCGGCCGATTAGACCCTCTTCGCCTTTTTTGGAATCGATTCACCGGAAGCAACCCAATATTTTGATTTTCGGTGTATAACGATGAATCCAGGTCTCACCGATGGTGACAACTCGGCGCGTCAGCAATCAAATTTTGATTTGGCAGCAAATGACTACCAAATCAAAGCTTACCAATGAATCAATGTCAAATTTATTTCGTCTCCATTTAACAGATGGCAGCACACAGTGGTAACAAAAGTTTAACTTAATGATGCCATCTGGTTTCAAATACTTGTACTTTTTGAAACACCCCCGTATTAAATTTTGAGCTATAATTCCTCTTTAATCAAACTTTCATTTTACTTAATGTATATATATATATATATATAACACATCGATCAATAACTCCCGAGTCTAAAATTGAAAACAACATTTTTTTTGCAAAATTTTTTTTTATTCATCAACATAACACCTTTTGTTAATCACCTTTTAGGGTGATACAATCGTTCCAACGCTTTTCCGAATTTTTTTCTTTTTTTTTTCGCAAGAAATCTTTTTTGTTGCGAGTAAATAGCGATAAACAGCTTTCTGAATCATCGACTCGTTGCTGTTTTTGTTCCATCGAAAGCAATCGCGGCACCCACTTGGAAAAAACCTTTTTCACTTCACTTCAAAAAACCTTTTTCCTGGTCCGATCGACTTAAAATTTTGACACGTTTCAAGCAAAGGTTAGTACTCTAGAAAGACCTGGTTACTGGTTTACTACGAGCGCCATCTCTGGGTTAGTCTCGGGAGTTATTGATTGATGTGTTATAACTGATGCAGATTTAAATTGTTAGAAGAGAGGAGTGCCTGCTCAGATATCTTCCTCGTTACTTGACCGAAGCTCAAAAGGACGAGGTCGATCGTCAGAAGCTCTTATGTTGCTCTTTAGTGTGACGTTGATTTATTTCAATCATTGTAAATCAATCAAGTAGATTTAAATGGAGATGCATCGTTTGCGACATTGAGATTTATTGACAATTTCGAGACATTCAGGAGTTTTAAATCAAGACTCTCAGATTTAAATTAAAAATCTTTATGGCAAAAATTTGTGTCAGGGATGCAAAACCCTTTGGGTTATTATTGTGTTTTGAGGGAGGGGTGAAAGTGCGGGTTGTTCTGTGTTATTTTACTTTATGTCACATTTTTGTTTCTTCAGAATAGCTTGTTTTATTTCAAACCCTTTTAAGGCTAAGGAATTACGGTCGTTTTTCTAAATAAATAAGATCTCAATTAATTCTCTTAAATATAGCAAAATTTCTGAGAAGTTCCAAGTAGACTTCAAGACAGTATTAGTAGACGGTATAAGAATTGATATCAGCTTTCGAGGGATTTTTCTCCTACTCATTTTCAAACATAGAATTATTGTAAAATTTATTCAGCAATTCTTTTTTCGTCCTTTCGTCCGTAATTGCACCAGTAATAACCTCAACTCAAAGATCACAAAACATTAAGAATCAGCGAAATAAATTTAATGAAGGCAAATTACGCAGTTTCTTCCGTCCTTTTCTAAATGACACTTTAATCCGCAGAAGAAGCGTACATGTGTCCATGGAAATTTTTTTTAATTCCTGTTTATCGTCGTGTATTGATAAAAACAATTATAAATCGTTGCTTTTTCATCAAAAGCAAGTTTATTTGGAACAACATACATTTGTGAACAAATGTTTTCAATCATATTCATTAACAAATTGAGAAACGGGAAACGATAGACAAATGAGAATTATTGTTGCAGGAAATGCTGTTTATTTTTTGAGCGGTTTCCAGTTGACTCCCCCCCACCCCGATTCTAACAACAGCCACGTTAATTATAAACCACAATCAGATGACATTAAGTTGGCACCCCACTCTCCTCAACCACACCACACCTTTTATAAATCGATTGTTTTAAAAACATCGCACTTTGAATCTCAGCTGAGTGACGAGGATGATATCCGAGCTGTCACGCCAATTACCAAACTTCATCATTCCAACGCGAGGACTTTAAGCCTCGACAGATTTAACGTGCATCAACCCCACAACACGACAAATGTAGTGGTATCAGGACTGGAACCCTTAATTCGACGGAAACGATACCGGTCAAAAGATCGCGACCATGAACACTAAGGACATTTGAATAAATATAAAATAAGATTAAAATAAACAAAAAAAAAATAATAACTTTCATATTTTTAGCCTGGTCCACCCTATTCACAAATAATCCATTCTACCTTACGATAAGTCTAAAATCCCTTCGATAAATTCATGCAGTCTTTGGTTTCAAAAAGTATGTGCATGGTGGTATGAATCGAAATACAATGAAGCTAAGAGAAGCAGTAAAAGGAATTTTTACTGATAACAGCTAATGGATCTCTCAATATATTCTGGGTGAGACTGAAAAGTTATTAAATTCAGTAACAATTGAAAATAAAATTATCAAAAAAATTAATTATTGTAATTATTAGGGAAAAAATATAAATTTAATCCAATACTAAAATATGTAATCGTTAATAATACTAATACTATTCGGGATATACTGTTGTATGATTATCGCGGCGGTTCTTTTCTTTCTTGACTGTCTATAGAAGAATTTTAGAAGGCTTGTTTCTCTGTGCATAATCGAACGTGATTAAAATAAATTGCTACGCATCATTCCTCGTGATCTTTCTGTTAATCTGCAGTACTAGAATACGGACTCTGAAATGCTTATAAAAGTTTGGAGTTGTAACGAACACATTCTTGTCAACAGATTAAGGAGCACGCCAGGAAATGTGCTCCACGTGCGGCCTCCACAGGAGTCCATCCTCCGAGGACAGGATGCTTACCACATGCTTCCACAAAGTTCGGATTCCAATTTGGTTCAGCTGATGAAAGATTCGATTCCACCCTGCGCAATAACTCCATCCTGGTTTTGATCGATCGCAGTGGATTATTTCAGAGATATTATTTCTCGTTTGGATTTAGAATATATAGCGGAGAACTAACTAAATAGAATATTGATTTTATTTATAATTAATTAGAGCCTTGGCTTGATCTTGGATCATTATTCATGTGGTTGGTTCTGTACAATTCAAAGGGCATCGATTATTAAGGCTGACGAAATTCTTACATAATATGATAATTAAGTACCAGGCATGGCTTGAAATATATAAATGTCTTTTGGTTTCTTAATGATTGGTATAATCCTGTCCAAGACCACGCCATAGTATTAAAAACTGACCATGAAAATCGGAAGTGCATTCAGTTGTCGACAGTGGCAGCGATTACGGGTTTTTTTTAAGTTCAGTTTTTACTAACGTCATTCTAGAAGCAACACGAGGGCTATTGGACGGACCTCGTAATTTTGAACCACGGTCAAGTGTTGAGGACGACACCTGAACTGCCCCCCTCTTCTAACTTCCACACCACTCCAATGGGAGGACTTTGGCCCCGACAGATTTAACATGCATCAGCCCCGGCTACACGGCGGGTCTTTGACGGCCAAGGATCGAACCCGCGACTGAACGAAAACCGCCGGCCACGAATCCGAAACTATGACCACTAGGCTACCGCGGCCAGCGATTACGGGGGATGGGGGGTGTGGAGACGATGACCCCCTTCACTTTTTTGGAAGAAATTTATTATTTATTCTATTTTAGCCACCGAAAATTAGGAATTACAAACAAAACATTTGCATTCACCCTGTTGTCTTATTTTCCTTAGTTAAATATCCCTTTTCATTTCTTAATTATTTAGAAATTTACCTTTAGGAAATACCATAAAAAGCAATGCCATCTATTGAAGCTTGATTGTTAGACTCGTAAAGTCATGGGTAACCAGCGTCGTCGCTGGTTAGATTTTGGCAAATTATCATTTATTGGTGTGTGCGAGTATTTTAATCAAGCTATATTTTTTTAATGAAATTATCTCTGATCGTTTTTGATCACTCGAAATAAACTTGAATTAATGCTAATATATGTGTTACATTACTGCTTTGATGACAGTTATATTGCATAATATTACTAAAAAAAATTTCAAAAAAAAATAAATAAATAAATAAAAATAATAATAATAATAATAATAATTAAAACTAATCTATGGTGTACAGTTTATATATATATATATATATATATATATATATATATATATATATATAACACATGGATCAATAAGTTCCGAGACTAACCCAGAGATGGCGCTCGTAGTAAACCAGTAACCAGGTCTTTCTAGAGTACGAACCTTTGCTTGAAACGTGTCAAAATTTTAAGTCGATCGGACCAGAAACAGCTGAGTTATCGAGGTTGGAGTAAAGTCGTTTTGTAGTTTGTTTAAAAAATGGAAAAAACCGAGTTTCGTGTTCTGATAAAACATTGTTTTTTAATGGGTAAAAACACCGTGCAAGCGAAACAATGGATTGAAAAATGTTACCCGGACTCTTGTCCATCAAAAGCAACGATTTGTCGGTGGTTTGCCGAGTTTAAACGTGGTCGTACCGACACAAATGACGCGGAACGCTCGGGTAGACCTGTGGAAGCCGTTACACCGGAAAATGTGAGTGAAGTGACAAAAATTATAATGAAAGATCGTAAAGTGAAGCTCCGTGAGATTGCTGAGATGACACAGATATCATATGGAAGTGTATTTACTATCCTTCATGAAAAATTGAGCATGAAAAAGTGGGTGCCGCGATTGCTTTCGATGGAACAAAAACAGCAACGAGTCGATGATTCAGAAAGCTGTTTATCGCTATTTACTCGCAACAAAAAAGATTTCTTGCGTCGTTACGTGACCATGGACGAAACATGGATACATCACTACACTCCAGAGTCGAAGCGGCAGTCATCTGAGTGGCGCAACAGCTGGCGAAAGCCGTCCGAAGCGTCCGAAAACGCAGCAGTCAGCTGGCAAAGTCATGGCGTCAGTTTTTTGGGATTCGCATGGCGTGATTTTCATTGACTACCTCGAAAAAGGTAAATCGATCAACAGTGATTATTATATTGACTTGCTGGTGCGTTTGAAGGAGGAAATCGCAAAAAAAAAACGACCGCACATGCAGAGAAAAGAAATCCTTTTTCACCAAGACAATGCACCCTGCCACAAGTCGATGAAAACAATGGCAAAATTGAACGAATTGGGCTTTGATCTGCTTCCCCACCCCACATACTCGCCAGATTTAGCCCCCAGTGACTACTGGCTCTTTGCTGATCTTAAAAAAATGCTCCAGGGAAAAAGATTTGGCTCAAATGAGGAGGTCATCGCTGAAACTGAAGCTTATTTTGAAGCGAAAGATAATTTTTTTTATAAACATGGTATTGAAAAATTGGAAAAGCGTTGGAACGATTGTATCACCCTAAAAGGTGATTATGTTGATGAATAAAAAAAAATTTTGCAAAAAAAATGTTGTTTTCAATGTTAGTCTCGGGACTTATTGATCCATGTGTTATATATATATATATATATATATATAATTATATATATATCAAAATCATTTCTTAAAAAATTTTAAAAACGGTTGAAGAGGAGATTTGTAACTGCATATATTCCATGCGCGGTGGTAAAGAAAATTCACAGCCATATTACCTCTCATTTTGTTCGAGTCCCTTAAATTGAAACGCCCCTTTCTTCTGCCATTACTTAGTTTATTCATTGGTAGGAGGACGGAACAAAAATGTTCACAAATTTACACAGCAAATGAATGAAAGTTCTACAACGATGATAACCATTTGTTTTTTAAATTCAAGTCATGAATACTTAAAGTTCAATCCCTATTCTACTCTCTCAGTAGAAAATTTGCTCAAACCCGTCTGATCTAATATTTACAATATTATTTATTTGCTTATATGGTCGAATCAATCAGGTTCGAGTTCTTGACCCTTTGTAGCTCCAAAAGCTCCTTATATCCACTCAGATCTGATACTAGTCTCCTCTTGATCCGTACAACTCATTATCTTTACTACCTTCTCTCTAACCCCCGCATTAAATTCTTCGCTGCTTAAAAATAGAATTCGTGATATCTATTCAGCATATTTCAATAATTTTTTGTCTAATTTATTTAAGTCACGTTCTCCCCAATAGGAGAGATTTTCACCTTAAACTATTCAAACCAAAAATGTTTGTTAAAGAGAAAAATGCAATAGAGTCAGAGTTATAAACTTAGTTTAGCTTTTATTAACGTCGCACTAGAAGCAACACGTGGGCTATTGGCGACGGACCTCGTAATTTTGAACCACGGTCAAGTGACGAGGACGACACCTGAGCTGGCACCCCCCTCTCCTAACATCCACACCACGCAAACGGGAGGACTTTGGGCCCCGAACAGATTTAACGTGCATCAGCCCCCGGCTACACGGCGGGTCTTTGGCGGCCAAGGATCGAACTTGCGACTGAACGAAAACCGCTGGCCGCTAGTCCACGACCTTGACCACTAGGCTACCGCAGCCCCCAGAGTTATAAACTATGTTAATTGTAGTTCCTTGAAGTAAAATATCAATGTGATGAGTATTCGAGGCTAGCTTGTCAGACTTGGTGACGAGGGCAGATTCGATCTACCCACTTCGGATCCAAGGACCATTTGTCCTGTGAGTCTAATCAGCGCCTTAGACAATCGAGTCAGAAATGAATCCTTTGCCAGACCAATTATTAGGCACTTATACGGTCGTTATTCGCTATGCCATGTGGGAAATGGAAACCGCAAGTGCATGAGGGGTCGTTGAAAGCCAGATTCTGATTACTTGTAATGTTGCTCCCTTTCGCAGAAGCTTAAAAGATGAAACACGAGTTTTTTAGTTTAGTTTTTTATAAACGTCGCACTAGAAGCAACACGAGGGCTATTGACGACTCACCTCGTAATTTTGAACAACGGTCAAGTGACGAGGACGACACCTGAGCTGGCACCCTCTCTCCTAACATCCACACCACGCCAACGAGAGGACTTTGGACCCCGAGCAGATTTAACGTGCATCAGCTCGGTTACACGGTGGGTCTTTGGCGGCCAAGGATTGAACTCGCGAAAGATGAAACACGAGGTAATGCTGTTGCGGCAACCCCACTTAACAAATTCGTTAGTGGTCTACCTTAGATTTGGACAAGTTCTGCATTAAAGATGAATAGCTTAAGCGCTATTTCTATTTGAAGGAGGTTTCTAGACCTAATTGAACTACGATCTCCTGGGAACCAAAAGAGCCTTCTCACCAAATGCCGTCTATTTTTCCGGTTAGAGTGATTAGTGACCAACAATTGAGATTATAAATTTAGCTGTCCAATCAAAAGAAATGATTATGCCCATGGTTTCGGAAGAGGCGTGTGTGTGGTCAATGTCATTACTCATAAAAATTCCTAACAGAAGGGACATCAGAAATCACCTAAGCGTTCAACAAGAGCGTCGTGTCCGAGAACATTGTACTACTTTTCTAGCGTGACACTAGCACCTAAAAATGTTATATTTGTATAGCAAATATCAGAGCAACAAGCACCATATCTGATAGTAAATATCAACTATATTTTAAATTAATTACAATAAATTAGTCTAAATGGAACTCTCTAGGTATTTTGTTATTAAACACAACCTACACCAACCATCAGGGGAACTGTTTTTATAATATAGTTACATACTTTCGTTTGCTTATGAAAAAAAAAAAAAAAAAAGATAAACATTTGCGCGATATTTTAAACGAAAAATATTACATTGAAGACGTTACATCCAAAATAGTTTTTTTTTTGGGGGAGGGAAGCGCATTCGAGATCTTGACACTGAATGGAACAAGGGCAGGAAAATGTGTTCCATCAAGCGGCAAACAAGCCCGACCGAAAACGAAATCGCGCGATGGAAATGAAACCACAATTTAGTTTCAATTGATAGTTTCTGCAAGAGCGCTGGTGCGGAACCCTTCCCGATAACATCGTGTTCGAACATTTAAGGAGCTCCTCTTATCACACTCGAGAACACAAAGCTCATCGCGATTGTGATCTCATTGCGCAAAAGGTTGAGAGAATAGCGTTCACAATAAAAGTGAAATTTTAAACAAGTCATTCGTCAAGTTTCATAGATTAATGCGACACAGTCACGCCAGCGCCCTGTGTCAATGGCTAAGTGAAACTGTCCGCCTGCACGTGCGAGCATTCGACCGTGAATGTATTGTAACACATGATGCTGAAAAGACTGAGGTAAGACAATGTTGCAATCCAAAGATTTGACCGCAGTTACGTTTCAATTTTTGATGTTGAACTTTTAGTTAGTTTATAGACAAGATTAATCTTGTCCGGTTCACTATGACTACCCCTCAAACCTATCTACTACTGACCTATCTCGCTACTCTCCGTTTTGGGAAGATAGCAGAAAAAAATAATTCTTAAAGAATAAATGACCATATGTACAAAAACAAGATAATAATTCCAGAACAGCACGGTTTTATGCCGGGGCTGTCAACAACCAATCAACTCCTCAGAGTGGTGGAAGTTGTCAGAGGAAGCCAGAGTAATCGCAAAAAACAGGGGCGGTCTTTCTTGATATCCAGAAGGCGTTTGACCGGGTCAGGCATGAAGGGCTATAAAATGGTTAAAAATAGATTCTCCCCTCACCAAATAACTCTTATAAATTCATACCTGAAAAATAGATCCTTTGAAGTAAAAATAATTCATAATTTCTACACACCACGACTAATTAGCCCGGGCGTCCCTCAGGGCTCCCATTTGGGACCGGTCCTTTTGTGAAGAATTAATTACATGAATTATTAAAAATGAATTACAAAATTACATGAACGATATACCCAGGCACGACAACACAATTCTCTGCATGCACGCAGACGACCCAGCGATACTTGCAAAACATCAAAACCCAAAAATCGTAGACCACCACCTAACCAGACACCTGATTTACTTGGAGGATTGTTTCTCCAAATGGGAAATAGCCCTGAACATTTCTAAAACGGAGCCAATCTACTTTGTAAGGAATAACATAAAAAACCCACCAGACATATATTTACACAAGAAAACACCATGGTCCCAATCAGCCAAATATCTTGGAGTAATACTAGATAAAGGACTCACTTTTGACCAATACATCATGCAAATACAAATTTTTGACAAAACGCGAATAAATTAATCTCTTTAATACATCAGAACTCGACGTTAAATTTTAATTATAAGATGCTTGTCTGTAAACAACTTCTACGTCCAATCATAACTTACGCAGGAGGCAGACAGCTCACACCCATTTTAATCAAGTTGAAATCTTTCAGAACAACATCATGAGAATAATTTGCAATGCAAGATGGTTTAAAAGAAATGAAGATCTGCGAAACTCCATTGACCTATCAACAGTTAAAAATTTTATCAATAGCATTACCGAAAATTTCCAAGAAAAAGTTAACTCAAGCACAAACCCATCCATTTTAGAAATTCCATGTCATAATAATTTAAAATATAGATATAGAAAACCATGCGAATATATTTCCGTACCCGACCCCCTCCATAACCCTGACGGCAGAGTTGACACGGATTCTTCGTACAACTCAAAGGAACACTTGAAAGAAATTTTTTCTAAGTCAACTCCTTAACAAACAGTCAATCACAATACATTCTCTGGGTCCCTCATCGAAAGCTTATTCTTGCCACACCCACCTCACTCCATCCAGAATTAAACCAGAGCCGCTGTCTCAAGATTGAACGAAACGCATTTCACCCTGTAATCCCCCACTCCTTTCATGTAACTTCTAAATTTTTATCTTCATTTAATTATCTAAATTCATTAATTCTAAAGTAAATTCAATAAATTTTAATTACCCTGGGCACTTTTAGTAATCTAGCTAAACTATCCAACAGAAGATGAAAGCTCAACAGGGCTTCATAAAACAACCACTACATACTACGACTATCAGTTGGTTAGATCAATTAATGCCACATCTGGTATATTTACGTACCTGGATTCTAAATTTAAAAGTAATCCCTTCTTATTTCGAGCAGTGGTCATGATGATGATAGAGAAATTTTATTGGCGCAAGAGCCAGATGTGGCCATACTGCGCCAAACAAGGTAAATCTGTGATCTAGACATTAAAAAAGATTGATAGCCAAAAATGTCATGTAAGAAAGTAAAGTTATAATGCTAAATATGGCCATGATGCGCCAAACAAGAATTAACTGTTGTCTAGACGAGAAGAAATTGAGGAAAAGATAAATTGGTTGACAAGAAGGAGGGTCGAAAAAAAAAAAAGAAGGATCGCTAGAGTTTCCCGGGGGCGCGTCACCCGTGTTTACCAAAGACAATAAACCCCATGGGAAAGAAAAGATCACTAGGGTATCTCGGGTTATGATGCCCGTACTTGCTTAAAGAAGGTAAGTCCCTGAGGTCCTCTGATATAATCCCCAGGGGCAAGGTGCCCGGGTATACCCCCAGACGCTGGGTACCCATTTTAGTCGCCTCTTACGACATGCATGTACTTCCTAAGAAGTTCAGTTCTTCACTCTCAAAGAAAAGCTCTTCATTCTCAAACAGTTTAATTCTATCGAAAAGAAGGTGATCGTCTGTAAAATCTTTATTATCCAACACTTTCTTGGCCGGCCCAATTATATATATTTTTTTAATGTAGAGATAATAAACCGTGGAGTTTATTTATATACTTACTTGTTAGATTTAATTTCAATACTTTCATATTTAATTGCTAATGAGTTTTTTGTTCCAAAATTATTTTACACTAATCGATCTAAAATCTAATGTTATCAAGCTGAACATAATTTTAATGCCCCCCCATCTTCCTCTCTCTTCAAGAATACACCTGCCACAGATTGAGAATAATTACTGTAGAGTACTTTCCAGATAAAATTTGATATTCATAAAATATTAAATTTCAACATAAGCAAAGTACACCAGTTTTAATGAACTTGATGCTTAATTTTAATAAAAATTGTTTCAATAAATTTTATTGGAGTTTTTTAGCATATTGATAAAGAGAGACATGAAAGAGGAAAAAAACCAGAAATTTTTTTAACGAATAAGTATTTTTTTTTCTTTAAATACTTTCGACAAATGGTAGTTTGGAAGGTATTTTCAAATGTTTAAATCCCTACTGATTATATAAGTGAAAATCATTATTAAATAAAATTGTTTAAATACAGAGAAGACACAAACGATATAAAAAGTGTGTTACTATTTCTCGATCGTATTTTGACCACATATTTATCGTATCCTCGTGAAAATATTTTCAGTTGATTAAAAATATTATGTTTGAGCTTCTCATAAATTTTTATCCTGTGAAATGTTATTCACATGAAATGCGAAGAGTATTAAATTATAATATTATTAAACACAAATTTATATTTAATTTTAGAAAGATTATTGAAAGCTATTAAGGTACAAAATATTTCATTACGATCAGTTTTTATATCGTTTCATTTTTTGTTTTGTTTGTTTGATGAAGACAGCAATATTCAAATATGTACTACATTCAGAAGAAATAATATATTAATTTAATATTTATTTCAAAGCGACCGAAATAAATTTTTGAGTATGTCCTTATATAAATCGGAGTACAGTAAATAAGGTGGAATGCATTGTCAATACTTTTTTCATTTCTCAGCGAGAAATTATTCAATCGGTGGGAAAGATAAATCATACAAACAACAAACGATAATTATTCGCTTAATGTTTTGTATCTTTTTCCATTTCGATTTGCACTTGCATTTCGTAAGGTAATTATTCGATATTCCCAAATAACACTTCTATTCTTTGGTCACTTAAAACTCCATCTTTCAAATCAAGATTAGCCACTTCCTTGGCACAGCGAAACCTTCAATTAAAGAACGTCAACGTAATCAAGTGGAAGGAGAAAAAAAAAACATGATGAACCATCACCATGTTCAATTTCCATTCATGATAATTGATGCTAAATGAGCAAGCGATTAAAAAAATAAAGAAAGAGTTCGAAAACGGGAGGCGGGAATAAATATTTGCGCTAACTGTGCCTCTTTTGTAATGTTTGAATAATGCATGCGTTTTTCGAACTGTTTTTTTTTTTTAACTATTCTAAATGTTGGGAAAAAAAGAAGAGGGAAACAACAAAAAATATATGCCCCCCTAAAGCCCATTAAAAAACTAGTTTTCCAACAAGTGAGGAACAAAAAGTAAATAAAAGAAGGGGGAGAAACTTTGCCAAGCCCGCGGTTTCTCCTTCAAGGTCATCCAGTCGACAGATGACCCGATACATCAGCCGCTCGTTAGCAGGGACGAAGACCTATGGGGGCAGGAGGGGGAGAAATGGAATATACAGAGTTGAAAAAACGCGCGAAGTTCTTTTTTCTCTCTCTTCAGCTCCCCCCTCCTCCTCCTCTGGGCGTTGCTCAAACTTGGTTGCTGTGCTCCAATTGGTTGAAGATAATAGCCTGTTAGTGGCCTCCAGCTACTCCAGAGGAGTTTCAGGCGTCAGTTCAGGTCAGTCACTAAGTTCTCTTCGCGCGTCTGAGAGGAAAGGTGGCGCCGCTGGGAGGTAGGAGACGTATTTTTTTCCGACACTGGGCTTCTTTGTTCGTTTGTCTACATTTGGTTTCAGCTGTTCCTCTTCGACTGTCGTACTGGAGCCTCATATATTGAGATGATTCCATATGGTGAATTACTGCATTTGAGAATGGCTTACGCGCTTCTCGTGTTCTTGTTCGCCCAGCTTGTTGCGAGCACTGACAGAACCTGCGAACCCATTCGAATCGACACTTGTTATGACATCGGGTACAACATAACGGGAATGCCGAATTTAGTGGGCCATGAGTTACAGCAAGATGCACAACTGCAACTACAAACATTCACTCCATTAATACAGTATGGATGCTCTTCACGTCTGAGATTTTTCTTGTGTTCAGTATACGTTCCTATGTGTACCGAGAAAGTCCCGGTTCCGATCGGACCCTGCCGTGCTCTGTGTGAAGATGTGCGCGACAAATGTCAACCCGTGCTACAGGAATTTGGTTTCCCTTGGCCTACTGGTTTGAACTGTTCCAAATTCCCGCCTCAGAATAATGATAAACACATGTGCATGGAAGGACCCGCTGACCAGAAAACTGATTCGAACATGCAGAGAACAGGATTTAAGAATAGAAATAGCCGACCAAATATTGTAAGAACTACCGACATGAAAACTATTATGGATCGCAAGCTGCCTTATAGTAGAGGAATGGCTCAACACTATGGGCTTTGCAAGAAATTTAGACATTCGGAATCTTACTATTATATAAACAGGACTCAAAGATGTGCTCCTTTATGCAAAGCTGATATAAATTTTACTTCTGATGATAAGTACTTTGCAGATTATTGGCTTGGGGGATGGGCACTTCTTTGTTTATCATGCTCACTTTTTAATCTTTTGATCGCTGCATTGGGAGATTATCGTTTCAGATATCCAGAAGGTACGATTGTGATCCTTAGCTGCTGTTATGCTGCTTGTGCCATCGGTTATATTGTACGTCTCAGTGTTGGACGATATCCCACATCATGTCACTTGGATCCTCAACATAATGCTGCAATTCTTATCCAAGAGGGCTTAGATAATGTGGTTTGTACTATTATTTTTGTGATTTTATACTTTTTTAAAATGGCCACTGACGGGTGGTGGGTAGTTCTTTGCATTACCTGGTATTTAACAAATCACATGAAATGGAAACCTGATAGGTTGTATAAATTCAGCACTTACTTTCATTTATTGAGTTGGGGCATACCATGCATTATGACCATTATTGTATTAGTTACAAGAGTGATTGATGCTGATGAACTGATAGGTAGTTGTTACGTTGGCAATCAGAGTCGAGAAAATCTTATCAAATATGTCCTTGTGCCATCATTCTTCTACTGGGCTACCGGTATCACCTTTGCAATGTTATCGATTCGTCCATCCCGGGATTTGCCTAAAGATTATACCCATGTTCAAACGAATCCTATACCTCCTCGAGTTCCTGAAAACGATTTTGTAATATCCGTGACTGGTATCTTCATGTATCTATATATGTTACCTGCTACTTGTGTATTTGGAGCAGATTTGTATGAATATTTTTTTCGAGATGCATGGTATGATGCAGATTCTAAAAGTACTCCAATTGTTGAGATCTTCTCACTAAAATTTTTTATGTTACAAATTATGGGTGTACCTGCCTTCCTTGTTATGCTTTATAGTGAATCGAGAAAAAGAGCATTTCAAAAAATTTTTCAAGGTATAACAAGACAGAAAAAACCAGTGCCTTCATATTTGCAAGTACAACCTCAATTAATAAATGTATCGTGTCGCTCTAAAAGATCCATCAGTAGTAAAGCTAACAGCGAAACTGTTGTATGAGCTTCATTAAGTCTCATTATATATACCAAAGGGACATTTTGCAGTTGATAGAATACTGAAGACTTCTGTGATGTTTAAATAGTTCCTGTTGATCATTTTTAGTAGGTATCATCAATCAACTGCATACTTTCACCTTCGAAAACTGTTTCATATGAAAATGTATTGGTTTCATTCATTTGTAAATATGCATTTAAACATCCATTTGATTATGCTTTGCAACAGGTACTCTTCATGGAATAGTAGGTTTATTATTTTTTAAATTTGTTCTCTTGTTATATGTATGCTTCTGATTTTCATGATTTATATAATTATTGCATTACATTGCTAAATTTAAATCAAATGTTGAGTAGGATATACTTTTTGTCCAATTTTTTAAAGATAACTAAAATATTTATTTGATGTTTTTATATTAATAATTCTATGATTTCGTGTTTAAATTTATATTAATTTTTACAAATAATTTAGAGTATTTCAATTTTTTATTTATTTCACTGGTTTTTCTTTTGTATTGCTATGTATGTTTTAATTGCACTCTTATTGTTCAATTTTTAGAAAAATATATAAAATGCTATTGGGGGTAATTGAGAATATAGACAATATGATTATATATATGTTAAAATTTTAAAAGTATCTTTTTCAAATATTAAAATTTTATTTTATGTTGTGGAAATTACATTGACAACTTATGAAATTGCTTTTGCCATTATAAGAAAAATGTTTTCATTATTCTTACCTTATGCAGAATGTGTATCCTGTTCTCAATTTTATGTGGTGCTCATCAAATTATATTTCATTCTCTTTAATTGAAATTTAACATTTCAACTTTAATTAATCATTACTATGTTCATTCTTACCAAATTCAGCTTTCATTGATATATTGTAGAAGTTTGGCAATTGAGGTACAAGCTCAATCATGGCAATTGTCAAAATTCACATTGCTTACCTTCCAAATTTTCTCATACAGAACAGATGCATATAATATAAAATGAAATTTTGGTCATTTTTAAAAAATTGTAATTTTTGTTATCACTAAGATAAAATGCAAACTTGCATACATCTTGCAAAACATACTTAATAATAATATTAAGTACAGTAAATTATTAAAAGGCGCAATGTTAAAGTTATTTATTGTAGAAATATTTTACATATATTGTGGATCTGTTGCATATGACTTTGTTATCTTTATTAATTGTATTAATAACTCGAATGGAAAATGTTTTCAAGGGCTTTTCTTTTGTTCTTGTATGGCAATTTTTCATATATCAGGAACTGCTAAGTAAGTTGCATTTTTTTCTTAATACTACTTAGGTTTATAAGTTTTTTTTGTCAGTTTTCATGCATTTTCAATTATTTATCTGTGCATAATATATTTTGATTTATTTTTATTTTCAATCTTTTATGCTTGACCTATTACACACTTATCACTTCATAGTTTCTGTTTTAATTTGAATTAATTTTTTGTACCTATTCCTTTAAAAAATAGTTCTACCTAATATATCTTTCATTTTTAATTTGAAATTTTTTGTATCAGTTCCTTTAAAAAATAGTTATACCATAGTTTATGAAAATTTCAATTGGAAACGAGTCAGTACTTATATGTGTGTACATTACATTTATCTTTACAAAACTGAAACTTTCTTCTTCAATGCTAGCTCAAAAGAAAATTCTTGCTTTTTCTCTTCTTGGTGTGTAAGGGATGGGGGGGGGGGGAGAAAAAATGTCTTTTTCACAGCAATTCATATTTAAGAAATTTTTTGCAACCCTGCATTTTTCCTTGAGGACGATTTTTGTCTCCAAAAAAATTGTCAAATTACATTGCTCACCTTCCAAATTATCTCAAACAGAACAGATATATATAATGTAAAATGAAATTTGGGTCATTTTTAAAAAATTGTAATTGTTATCACAAAGATAAAATGCAAATTCATATACATCTTACAAAACATACTTTGTACACAAAGATAAAATGCAAATTCATATACATCTTATAAAACATACTTAATATGTACAATAAATTGTTAAAAGGTGCATTGTTAAAGTTATTTATTGTAGAGAAATTTTACATATATTGTGGATCTGTTGCATATGACTTGGTTATCTTTATTAATTGTATTAATAACTCGAATGGAAAATGTTATCAGTTACTCTTAATGAAAGTATTTAAATTAAATGTTTAATTTTATTAATTTTAATTGCGTGTTACTGGTAATGATATGAAATTTATCCAAAAATGTTAGAAGTAAAGGGAGTGAAGGCAAAGTTTATTGGCGCAAGAGCCAGATATGGCTATGCTGCGCCAAACAAGATTAAACTGTGGTTTAGACGAGAAGAAATTGAGGAAAAGATAAATTGGTTGACAAGAAGGAGGGTCGAAAAAAAAAAATCGCTAGGGTTTCCCGGGGGCGCGTCACCCGTGTTTACCAAAGACAATAAACCCCATGGGAAAGAAAAGATCACTAGGGTACCTCGGGTTATGATGCCCGTACTTACCTGAAGAAGGCAAGTCCCTGAGGTCCTCTGATATAATCCCCAGGGGCAGGGTGCCCGGCTATACCCCCAGACGCTGGGTACCCATTTTAGTCGCCTTTTACGACATGCATGAGCTACAGTGAGACTATTCTGTCATCCCCGGTCACCACACGGGTCGTTAGAAGTAAAGGAACCCAAAGATACATAAGTATCTTGACTCATGGGATTTTATTCCTGGAAAAGTATATTTAAAAAATTGAGTTGAAAAATTTCATGAAAAAGTGATTTAAATTAAGTGGTATGTACATATTGGACAAAAGATTGTATATAGTGCCAAATAATTTCATATTTGTTTCATATTTTTTTTGCTTGTATTGTGTTCTTATATGATAACTTTTACAATTTAGAGTAAAAGAGTTAATGTACATATATAGAAAATGTCATAATAAAGAGTTGAAATTAAATGCGTGTTATTTTTTTTGTTTTGCAACTTTATGATTTTTAAAATATTATAATTTTCTCTCTGAATGCAGTAAAGAAAATTAAACTCATCTAATTTTTTTTATTTGATTCATGCCTCCCAAAAAAAGGCTGAGTAATTGTTGTTATGTTTTATATATATTGGATGTTATTTTTCATATTTGTTCAATTAGCTGTGAGCAAAGTCTGGGATTTGAAGCTGTAGGATTAAAATAATTCATTATACTTTTGAAATCTTCAACACCTATTTAGTAATTTTGAAATTTTTTTTTCTATTTAAAAAGGTTGCATAAATTTTAAAAAATTGATCAATTGAATTTTTTGAATGTTAACAAATATTTCATATAGGCTGTAATAAATTATGATTCAGAAATTGGAGAAACAATGGTTTAATAGCCTCAAAAAAACATGGTAAAGAAATCAGAAGAATTGTTGTTTCATGTGTCATTCTTCTCAATTCAAATCAGACTAGAATAACAAGTACTATTCTTGTCATCTGTCTGTCATTAAAAATTCTGAAATCCATCGGTATTACATTAGAATAAGGTATAAATAAATAACTTCCTTTTTTTTTTCTTTGGAAGAAACAAAATTGTTGAAATTATAAAACCATTGAGGGACCTGTTAATATTTTAAAAATTTTTTATGTCAACAAGGTGGAAGCCACAGGCTGCTTCTCTGGAGGATTTTTTTCTGCTATAAATTTGTTGTTTAAATATATATGTGTGTGCTTGTAATACATATACTTAAAATTACAATGTAAATTAATTCATATATGTATTGAGTAAAAAAGTTTTTTTTTTTTTATGTTAAATAATTTGTAAATATTAAAGATTCCTATTCCAGATTACAAATCTGTTCTATGATAATATTTTTAGTATTTTCATTTACTATTAAAATTCTTATAGGTGTTTTAATAATGTTCAAATTGTATATGTGTATGTATTAAAAAATAAAATCTGTAGGAAATATTTCTTTTGTCACTGGATTAAAAAGTTTTAATTGAAAGAAAATTATAATTTGCTAAAAAAATTCTTATTTTTGGAATATAAATCCATTTCCGTTTAACATAAAATTCAAACTAAGAAAAAAGATGAACTTGCATATTTATTGTAGAAAATAGTTACATGTTTAGATTGCATAGTTTAGAAAAGGAGTGTGGCATTTGGAATCCCTATAGAATTATATGCACTAGCTTGTTAATTCACATGTGGATTTTTCATGTTAGAATGCTTTGGTTAATCTCAATATTTTTCTTAAAAAATTAACTATTGTTTTAAGTATATTCAAAAGCCTAACTGGAAGCTTCATCAACCATGTTGGATTAATCAGTTTGTATCCACTCTTAAAAGTTATAGTTGCAAATATTCAATACAACTGTGTAGACTACTTCTTAATTAATTTCAAACAATTAAGGTTAGTCTTGTAACTGCTCCCAATTTGCAGCAAAATTGTCTGGTTCTTACTTGTTTGAATTTTGAAGTTGTCGACAGATGCTTAAACCAAACAATTTCTTCGACCTCAATTCTTAAAATTATTTCACTGTACATCTAAAGTTAATTTTGCTGATAAATGAAGCATAGACAACCCTTGAACAACAATTGATTAAAAAAAATAATAAAAATCATGAAATTAAATACTTGCAGTGATTTGAAAGTTATTTTTGCAAAGCATCTTTTTTTTTTTTTTTTTTACTTCTCATTTGCTGTTTTTAACAGTGAATCCTTTCTTGAGATTGTGTTACAGCTTCAATTTTTAAAAAAATACCACAAGATATCCAGAATATTATAATTTAAGGAATGCATTATGCAAAATGCACAGTATTTAAAAAACTGAATTGTATTTAGCTTGTTGATTGGTTTCTTTGAGATTGTTTGATTTGGTTACAAAGGTTATTGATCAACAAAGGCTGGTTGGTTTTAAGGCTCCCCTGGTTTAATGGGATATGGATTGATTGTTGTGTTTTATTAGATATAAAGCAACAAAGGCTATTATGTCTTTGGGAGCATCAACAGCAGTTATTCCCATTTAGTTTAACAAATGTTTACATATATAAAGATTTTCATTAATGATATCGTTTTTGATTGATTGAGTTATGTTGATTGCAGAGGCTTATCCCATAATAGATTGCCATTTTTTTTTTTTTTATCACCCCTTTCTTTGAAAAAAAGTTACCGAACCTCACCTTTTACATAGTTGCGAGTACCCCTTAAAATACCATTTGAGCTTTCTGGTCTTTAATAAATATTTAAAAAATACTACCCAAGTCAAGAAAAAGAAAGTAATAACGCTGCAACGTTCTTTTCTTTCATTTTTTTTTCACTCTTTGAAATTTATTTTGTGCCATGTACTGGAATGCAGTAATCTAGCTTTCGAGAAGAAAAGTAGGAAACTCCATAGGATCAACATTACGTTCAAAAACGCGCATGCTGCGACTTATTCAAGTCTAGTCAAAAAAGAAATTGAACAAAGCTGTAATATATCGATACTTACTTTTAATACAAACAGAGCTTGCTTCAAAGACCTTAAGTGTGAACGAGTGATGGTGGAGTTCATGGCGCAAGAGCCAGATGAGGCCAAAGAAGGTATAACTGTGATCTATACGTTTCATTGAGTAAGTGATGATTGATTGATTGTTTTTTGTGGGATGTGGAGCAACATGGCCTATAATCCCTTTTAAAAGATGCTTTTCATTCAGTAGATGTCAAAGTACTTCAATTTCTGCAGGATTATTCTGAACATTTTTTTCTCGCTACCATTGTTTCCAAAGTAAATGATGGTTCTTTTAAATGCGCAAAAGCCAGACGTGGCCATGCGCCAAACAAGATAATTGAGTGAGAGTAAACTAGTCAAGAGTAAAGATGTAATATAGACGTACGTAAAAATTGGTTGACAAGAAGGTGGGTCGAAAATAGAAAACGATCGTTAGGATATTTATAGTTTTGTAAAATAATTAAGAATCTCAATAACTTTTAAAAGGATTTATATTTTAATTTTGCATTATTTTACTTCTAAAGTACTTTCCAGTTTTGTTTATAAACAAAATTATAACTAATTGTGAAACTTTTAAAATTGCTAGTTTAGTTTTTTTTTTTATCGTCGCACTAGAAGCAACACGAGGGCTGTTTGGCGACGGACCTCGTAATTTTAAACCTCGGTCAAGTGACGAGGATGACTCCTGAGGTGGCACCCCCTCTCCTAACTTCCACACTACGCCAACGGGAGAACTTTGGGAGATTATTTTTGTTATTATTTATAAAAAACAAATTAATTATTTATAAAAAAACCCGGGAGATTATTTTTGCGCATCAGCCCCGGCTACTCGGGGGGTCTTTGGCAGCCAAGGATCGAACTCGCGACTTAACAAATACCGCCGGCCACGAATCCGAAACCATGACTACTAGGCTACCGCGGCCACTAAAAATTGCTAATGAAACCGCAATCAATATGTTGAATAACCTGAAATGGAAAACAAAAAAAATAATATTCCACATGAAAATAAACTGTAGTTAATACTGTCATGTGAGATTTGTTCTCTTAAAATTCTATTCGAACTGCACAATTCAATTTCAGAAAAATTTTCTTCAACTGCACCGCAGGGGTCTCAGAAAATTATTGCCATGTTTAAACGCGGAGTAAGAATTACGAAATTCTTATCTATTGCTATAATATTTACATTGATTTTTAAAATAAAAATTTATGTTATAATTATAGTAATAGATAAGAATTTTATAATTCTTGTTTTTCCAATTATTTTAATTTAATAATATAATTACGTATCATTGTAATAATTATTCATGAAATAAAATTGTATGCTTACTATAAATAATTATCGATATGACTTTAGCAGATATTTTCAGAAATATAAGATCAAAAAATATCTAAGAAATTTTGATGAATGCATGTGCTACCAAAATATAAAATATGAATATTACCTAATAGTTTACTCTCTCTCAATATATATTTATATATATAGTGTAATAATGTAGAACAATTCATATTTTTTTTTAGTTTTAGGCTTTTACAGCTACAGCGACATGAAGGAGTAATTCCCGCAACAAATTTTCTCAATTAAAAATAATAATTTGAACTTTAAAAAAAATGTCGTGTCTGTTGAATATTCTTTGATTACATCAACAGACCTTGCCCTCTGTTTTCAACTGAAATCTTGTAACTAAAGTAAAAAAAAAAATCAAAATCTATCTTTGAAAATTTTATCATCTGCAATTAATGCTTTGAACTGCATCAATGGATCACTGTCCACCAATAACTTCACCCAATTCGGTAACACAAGATTTATTATCGTTGCTATCTGTTTGTGTACACATTGAACCTCTTCATCAATCGGCGCTAATCTCTTTGACTTCCTTATTGTTGATTCTTCAAGAAGCCACATCGCTTCGTTCTATTGCTACACTAGAATAAACGCTAAGCGTTTATCTACGAAACAGAGTTTTTTTTCTTAGTTTATTTACTTAGGACTCAGAAATTTAAAGAACCATGTATGGAGTGCATAGTTTAGATGAAAAAAGAATTGAAACAAACTTAATAATAAATATGATACTTTTAATTAATTTCATTTTTACATTTTGATTCTGGAAATGCTTTTAAATACAGTTTATTAATTAAAATAAAACAAAAAGCGTTGAAAGATCGATGAAATGAAAATCTATAAGAACAATTTCTTTGATTTGAGCCAGTTCAAAAAATTCTATGAATATAAAACATTGAATAAGAAATAGCTCATGTTCTCTATCTGCATAATTTTTTAATGGATGTGAGACCTCAGTAGTGTTGCCAAAGGGAAACAGCTTAAATATAATGAAACTAGATTTGAATTAACATCGCTCTAGAGCAGAGGCAATAATGTAATAAATAGCAAAGTTCTGCACCAGCAATCCGGTCCGCCACAGTTTATATTGACTGCTAGTAAATTTAAAATGTTAGTTAAGGATACAAACTAATCAAGGTGCGCACTAACTGATATTGCACACTGATCTGACTAAAATGAAACAAAACATTTTAATTATAATTAAAGATACTAAATTTATCCTAAAAACTTACAATAAATGACATACATAGGTAATTGACAAAACGAAATTAAATGCCATGATTATGATTAATGAGATTTATGTAGCCATAACTTTTTCCATTGAGCATTGTTCGCAGCTGTGGATTAAGTAAACTAGAGGAAATTATTAGCAGCGGCTTCAAATACTCATCGGTTTTAACTTTGATCTGTAAATTTTGTGTATATTTCATTTTAGAGAGGATGTGATGGGTTTTTGACACTTACCTGTAAGTACCAATCGAAATTGTGAGCGGATCTGGGAGTTCGCCTCCGCGTATTAGTTGGAGTGTCGGGTTTTTTTCAACTTCCGATGGACCATTAAAAAAAGACAATTCGAGTACAGGACATAACGAATTTGTTACCAAAAGTTACGTACAAACATGGTTATTTTTCAATATAATCACCGGGAAGTTTCAGGCATACATCATATCGATGGATGAGCTTTCCGTTACCACCAATGATACGAGATCTACTTGCACTTTGTTTCGAAGCTCCATCTCTTCTTTTGTTTTAAAGACCCTTCACAGTCGTCACAAAGTCTGACAATAAACTGCTGCAGGGATCGTAGACCCCGGTACCATAAACTAAACAAGCAAGACACTTTTATAGTTCCAAAAATCTGTTCCCATAACCTTCCTGCCGTTAAATGTTTATTTGAATAGACTTGCATTCTTGTCCCTCTTCATCGTGAACGTTGGTTCACCCTTCTTTAAATTGTCTACACCATTTATGCACAACACCATCATTCATAAAGTTTCCATATATACTCGGTTCATTTCAACTGCATTACTTCCTTTTGCTTGAAGAAAGAGCGACTAACACTACGCAACTCGCACTTTGAGGGAGCATCAAATGTACCATCTATGTTTGCGTGCCTACAGCTCAGCTTCAAATCGTGCGATGCCATCGGTAATAGCAGAGATTATAGTTAGATGCGCATCCTCACCTCCTACCATTTGTCTGGTTGTTTAGCAGCTCGATCGGAGGTTGAAAAAAAAAAAAAAAAAACCCACCCTCATACATCACTGGTCGGCTAGTTCTGAAACAAATATTTGGGTGTAATTAAAAACTACGGTAAGATGGTATGATGAGCTAGTTAGGTCCTTGGAGACCCTTGATCTACAGTAACATGATTACTGTTAGTTACACTCTTTTATTATTCTGAAACAACGTTTAAGGTTACAGGGTTCTTTGACAATAAAAGTGAACTTATTTTACGACAAGTTTAAATAATCCTCATCTTTTTAAACGGAAATCATATTTTAACATTAAAATATTTGTATATTTATGTATCTTTTTATGTGCAAAGAGAAAATCATATATATAAACATACATAATTATGTATGAGCAATTAATAATCAATAGCTATGTTTATATTTGTAAATAAGTGTTACATTTACTTTTGGGCACATCGTGTATAAAATATACTACATTTATAACTTTAAAACTTTACATTGTACTTATAAAAGTAACATACTATATACTGAAAATAATTATAATTTCAGAAATTAAATTTTAAAATTTTTAGGCTTTACGATTAAAATTTTCTGTAATATTTGCATAAATATTGAGCAATGACTAAAAATCGGGTATTTTTTAGAAATAAATGAAATATATATAATCTGTGTTCGAGGAACAACCTTTTTTCATAATATGCATTTTGTCAGATAAATTAGATTTTGAGGGAATATATATACCAAAATCCTAAAAAACTTGACGTAATACACATATTTTTGTCTATGGTGTGTTACATATTTACAGTTTTAAAATTAAATTTTTGAGCGTTTTTTATCACTAGATTCTCATTTAAAACACATATATGGAATTTATGAAGCGCACTTTATTTTGTAACAGCAAAAAAAAAAAAGTTTTTTAATACCTCAGTTACCTTAAATAATGAAGATACTTGGGAGAGCATTTATCTTTCTTCCAACTCCCTCACCAAACAACATGACGATTCTTAGACCTTGTTGAATTAAAGCTTCTAATATTCTGCCCGGAAAATCGTTTATAAAATCAAGACTCGTTTTGAGCATAAACGGCCACGAAGCTCGCGAACCGTATTGCCTTTCCCAAACTAAAACCCAATTTAAAAAAAAATAACGAAAGGATTTTTTTTTATAGTTACACTGTTATTTGAAAAGTCTGTATTAGATGTAGTTTAAAAAATAAGTATATCAGATGTCAACAACCTTTTTTTTTTTTTTTTTTTTTTCACTGGGGAAAAAAAAAAAAAAATTTTTTTTTTAAAAAAAATTTTTTTTGAAAGGGGATTTTTATTTTTAAAACAGTCTTTTTTTTTGAAGAATAATAAAAAAAAAAAAATTAATGAGAAAATTATTATAATATTCTT
>BMAW01097470.1:0-12959 GCA_019974015.1 Nephila pilipes
TTATTGATATGTTTCTTTTAATAAACTCTTAAAAGTCTTTAAAGTATACGAATAAATTTCCCACCTTCACAAATTTTTTTCCCTTCTACGTCTTTAACCGAAAATCCATCGTTACATGCACACTTCTGGGCACCAGCTTCGTCAAAAGAGCATTTTCCGTTATCACCGCAGCTGCATGCTGTAACGAGAAATAAAATGTAAAAAAAAAAAAAAAATGTATGAAACATTTGAAGTATGATGAAATAATTTAAGATCGCTTATATATACGCTTAAATCATTCACACAGCGTACGTCAATTTCCTGAATTCATAGCTTGAAGATCGCAATTTTGGTACATATTTTTCGTTTTCAATTCAAATTTAAGAGGTAATTTTGCTATTTCTGTTTGTTACAGTTAAGTGTATCTATTTACCTTTTTAAATTCAAAGATGTTAGGTTACTTGTTACATTATATGAAGCAGTCCTGAAGCTTGTATCAGAGATTTATAAAGAAAACGTAACCTATGATAGATTTTAGAGTGAAATGAGAGTCTGGTTTCTCAATAGCAGATACAAATAGCTGGAAAGAGTTTGCAGTTTGTACGCGAATCGGACAATGGTCGTAATTTATGAGATTCGTGTATTAATACATTAAATTTATACTGTAATCTTTAATAGAAATTTTAAAAATTTACAAATTTAAACATTTTTCATGATTTGTTAAAAATCTATCAAAACTAAGGGATCATGGCAGAAAAAGAAAAGTAGAAAATGCCTGAAATTTCAGCACAATAAAGTTCATTGAAAAATTTTGATAGATTAGAAGTGGCAAATTGGATTCCATTACGATTCGATATTCTAGGAACGGGCCAATGGAGATGAACAACTGAATCGGCCAGCTCTTTGCAAGGAGAGAAAGAGAGGGTGGGACTTCAGATTACCGTCAGAAAAAAAGTTTCTGAACTTTTTTCTGTTGTCTGTAGAAATAAGTGATGATTTTAAAAACTAGAAAAATTAGAATTTAAATGAGATAAATTTTCAATGCTTTGTTCGATGTCATTAATTTAGAAATTTTGATGAGGCTGAGAGAATTTAAGACATGAGGAAAATGATATGAAAAGATAAAATTTACATTAAGATAGCACTAGCTTGTGGCGACCTCTAGGTGAAGAAAAGTTATAAAAATTTGCCAAGGGCAGTGTTATGGAGGTAAATTAATTTTTAGATGATTTATGATATCGTATTGAAAGAATTTTGTGAATGTTTTTTAATGAACTCTAAAAGTGGTACAATTTTTAGATCTTTATGTAGGACTCTGTTACGAACAAACCAAGTAAATTATAGTATAATTGGTCTCAGGATAGATTTATAAACAGAATTGTGCCTAATCACCAGTTTTTTCTTACGTAAAATCAAGGGAGTGAGGAATCTACTCATTCTGAAAGCTTCATGGATGTGACGGGCTAAGTTAATTCATCGTCTAAAAAAATCTTGTGTATTGTATTTAGTGACCCAGAGGACGGGTTTTTCGAAAATACTGGTGATCGGCAAATTGTCAATACACCATTGCTTCATAAAGAGTAGGCATGCGCTTTTAGATTATTAATCTAATTCTTTAATTTTTCAGTCAATGAGTCTCAGCTGTAATAGAGAGATGTAATTCTGCTATTCATTTATAATTTTACGATTTCAAATGTTTTTCGACATGATGACTGTATCGTGAACATGTACAGCCAAATAGAAATTTTCAGCCTTCGAGGCTTCATCTACGTACAGGAATATAATTGGGGAGGTAAAATAATCCTCTGAGGTACACAACTGAAGATTGGTATGGGGATGAGACTGCGTTTTCAACTCATACTTTAAAACAGCACGAGTTAAGAAAGGAGTGAATAATTTTGACTAATTGGTCCACATTAATAATTTGCATTAGCTTGGAAACTAACCCTGTATGCCAAAACTTATCAAATACTTTGGCAATTTAAAAACAACTCATACTTACATGGCTTGGGTTTTGAAAAGCTATGTTGAACCAGTTCATTGATTCTGATTAAATGAATTACTGTTGAGCACTTTGTGACAAAGCTGTGCTACTCTGGAATAAAAATATTACTGGATGTGCAGATCTAGTTCAGGTGTTTGAAAAGAACAAATTTGATTGCTTTGTTCAAAGAACTGAGTAAAGATGTTGAGAAATAACTTTGAGGGTTTTCATCATTACAATAAGTCATGAGAATGAGAGCCATCACAGCAGGCTTCCAAACTTTTAGAAAAAAGCAATTATCCATTAAAAGATTGAAAAAGAAAATAAATTTTATTCGGAGATTTCTAAGGATACAATTAGAAATAAGATTTAATCCTTGTGTCTCTTTTAGATTTTTAATTTAAAAATTAAGTCAAATACTTCGATATCTTATATAGGGTCCAGGTCTAGACAGGTGGAGGAATCCTAAAAACTTTGAAATTTTCTGTTAGTGTGTATAGAAAACCTAGGGTTATCTGCATAGTGATTGGATTTACTTTTCGTGTTCTTGGCAGGAACAGCAGTTGATTATTGAGGCTCTTTTAATTAGTTTCCTGAATGTGGAGGGAAGTCCAATTCCTTCCCCAAATGTGTGTTATTGGGAAGGCTGGAAAATGGATGCAGCAAGAATTGTAAAGGTGTATGCGGTTATCAGATTAAAAAGTAAATTTAAGGAAATGTTTATCAGAAAATTCAGATCTCCAGTAGCCGAATACAGTCACACACCTCTTTTCCACCACTAGAGAAAGCTGTATTAGTAATGTCTGGTGGCCCCATCTAGCAGTTGTTACATGTATAAATAACAAATATAGTCTCACTGGTTATATCCTCCCCCTGTGGTTCCAACGTCGTCCCAATGAGGAACCAGGCGTCTGTGGTACCTTTGTTGGATGGCCTCGTTTACGAAGGGAATGATAGGGTTTACCTTGTCATTGTTACAAGGAGTTAAAACGGATGAGATAAACTCCAAGAGGTGCCCCCGGATTATCAATACTAGCAATCTCATACGATAAAACTGACCTCTGTGTTAAAATCACGTAGGGCCTTTCTCTGCGTGGCATTAGTTTTACATTTCTTACTTGTGAAGTATTGCTCAGTGGATGTGATGCTACAAAAACACGTTTTCCAGGCTGGTATTTTGGGGCAGCATTTCTCTTTTAATCTGAGTAAAACTTCCCAGTAATTTGATGCTCTTCAACCACTTCTCTAATTTGCGTAGAAATCTTAGCAAATTTCTTCAGATAGGAAGTTATCTGTGGGACAAAATTGTCATTCTGGATGACGACCCAGATGTCATTTACAACTTCATCTAGAGTACGCAACTCTTTACCAAGGCTCAGAAAGGTTGCTGTCTGTCTTTTTGTTTAGCATCTGGCTGTGTTAAGGGCAAAGCGGAGGAAAGCTAACTTTTCCGTGCTTGTCCTGGACCAAAATTTGCAGTCGGGATTTCAGTTCCCTATTCTTTTGTTCAACCCCATTCTTTTCTTCAATTGATTCCCTATTCTTTTGTTCAATTGATTAATGAACGTTTAATAAGTAGCATACTTTTTGAATCACTGCTGACACAAACTGGGTTCCATTGTCGCTGATGAGGCAGCGAGGAATACCATACCTCAGTAGGACCTCTTCAATCTAGGTAATGGCATATTCATTTTCTGTGGCACTGGTAGTGCTAAAAGTTTGACTCACTTGGTACAATTCTCAATGATGAGGATCCATCTTTTACAGTCTTTGCTCTTAGGTAGTGGTCCGAAGAGATCAATGACCAAGGTTTAAAAACGCTGGGCTGGAACAAGTGTATATAACAACCCAGATGGCTTCTGATTGGAAGTTTTATATTTAAGACAATCTGGACAATTTTTTACATGGTCAGTAATGTATTTCCTTATGCCAGTCCAATAATAATTTTTAGCTATTCATGCATATGTAAGTGCTTTCAGCACCATACTGACCAGCCATTGGAGAATCATGATGGCTTGTCAGTATACAGATTCACTAACTGGGCATCTTCATTCTCAAAATCTGGAGTATATTTATATAGGACACCCTGATTCATAAATAACCACGTTTGACCCAATTAACAGAATTAACATTCTTGTTAGGATCTTCGAGGCAAACAAAATTCTGACCAGCTCTTCATCCTTCAGTTGTTCATCATTTATCTCCTTGGGAGATCTGGATTGGATGTCAATGGATACAGAGCAGACCTCACATAGTTCATTTTCTTCATGACACACTGGGTGAGATAGCATATCTTCAATCATATTACTGTTCTCGGGGATGTTCTCCATGTTAAGGTTAGATTTTATATTAGACGAAGGTTGAAGATTGTAATTGCAGAACCCAACGGCCTAGTCGTCCTGTAGGAGGTTTCAGTTTCATGAGCCACTTCAAGAGTTGGTGATCAGATCCTACAGTGATGCTTACCCCATCAATATAGCCCCTAAACTTGCCTAGAGCCCAATCCACAGCTAGAGCATCTCGTTCAGTGGTCGAGCAGATCCTTCAACTGGGTTGATCAACCTGCTAGCAAATTCAGTTGGATGCTCCTCTTTGTCTTCTACCTGTTGGAGGACTGCTCCTAGAGAATAGTTGCTAGCATCAATTATAAAAAGGAATTCCTTCATCGTTGGGGGAGATAGCAAACATTGCTTCAAGTACTGAAATGCTTTCTCTTCTTTCTATGACCAATTCCGAGAAGCCTTTTTCTTAGTTAGGTTGCTCAAAGGGCGGGCAATCTCAGAAAAATTGGCTACAAATTAGTGGTACATGAGCATGTTTGCATCTTTTCAACTGAGGATGAGGTTTCCAATTCTTCACCCAATGGATACTTGTGGGTAGGGGGTGTCCCAGAAATTTCAACAAACATTCTTCACATCCAGAACTAAACCAGCAGAGCTAAGGAAGTCTGTTCCTAGTAGAGTTTGATTTTCTTTTGCCTTTGGTAGAATGATGAACCTAGTCAGAACTGATATTCTTTCAATCTTTACCATCACTTAGATTGTGATGGCCTCACTTGTGATCTTTTGAACATCTGCTAAGCTCATTTTCTACGTGGGTTCTTTGAAGATGAGTCCCTTATCCTTGAATACCTGATGCATCTTTTTCCCAGCAATTGAATGTGAAGGTCCTGTGTCTACGTATACATGTCCTTTTTTTCCCACAGAAAGTTATGTCGATTATGGTTAATCGAGGGCTTCTTATCTCAGTTGCATAAGCATTGACATGATTTGTTGCTAAGTCTGTTCTTCATGAGGAGTTGGAGCTGCATATTGGGCACATAGATTTTATCACCCCTGGTTTCCCACAACCATAACGTTTGCAAGGGGGTCTCTCATGTGGAGTAACATGTGAATGTTCCCTTTTTAGAAGGCGTTAAATTTTCTTGGATATTACCTGATTTATATCATTTAATATTTCACTTGCTGTCACATATATCCTTGGTCTACTGGGTAGGAAACGCCGGACGGGTTAAAAAGCCTCCAGTTTGTCTGCTAACATTTCTGGTGAGGTGCGTTCTTCGCAGATATCTAAGTAATGTTCCTTACACTCTGGGGAGCATCTCTCTCTCATTTGATCAGCAATCATCAAATTCTGAAAATCTTCAAATGTATCAATTTTATGCTGATTAAGCCAACCTTCAAAATAGGCTCGAATTTCAAAATAGTAGTCCTTCCAAGTCCCGTTTGGGCTTTTTCTGCGTCGTGAGAACAGTTCCCGAAATTTTTCTGCAGTTAACTTGAACCGCTGGAGAAGCATTCTTTGAATGTGATAGTAATCCTTGCATTTCTCCTTAGACGCACGGGCAATGAGGGTGATGACTACTTCCTTCAGTCAAACACCAATGAGATAGGAGACCCATAGACCTTCATCAAGGTACAGAAGTTTTATTTGATGTTCAAATAAATTTAGGAACAGTTCCATGTTATCAACTTCAGGACTGAATGTTTGTAATAGCTTTTTTAACTCAATCCTTGTTTGGGTATGGTTTGTGGACCTGCGACTCTCTGGGTCTCATTTTGCAGTCGTATTTTCTGCAGCTCAAATTCACGCAGTGCATGCTCTTTTTATTCTTTCTCCTCATCTGTACTATTGGATACTGTATCTTCAAAGATGTCTTGCATAAACTCTGGGTCTTCTTTGTAGGCATTAATTGGTAAAATATTTGCTTTTAGCTCAATATTATTTAGATATTCCACATTAGACTCGATTTCATCTAACTAAACTGAGAGCTTAATGAGATCAGCTTTTTACCTTTTCCCATAAATGATATGATTAAAACATTTTTAAGAAGCAAATAATATATATATATATATATATAAGGTCAGGACTTGATTGTCCACCAAAGCTCTTACAGATAAGGGAATACACTTTTAACTAGATCTCACACTTTATAATATGGCTAGCTTTTAAATCTTAAAAATTGTATGCTCCTCAGAAAGGAATTAAATATAAATGGACAAATGAAATAATAACATACTCAAAATACTAAACCTAGGAACATTAATTCAAACAATAAAATGATATAAAAAAAGTAAGAATTATCAGTGTGTTATGATACAAAAATTTCAATACAATAAAGTAATAAAGCAATATCGTGTAAATAATTATCAATATGTTCTGCTACATAGTTTCAATGTGAAATTACTCTATATAAATATCAAGCAAAATAATAATTAAAATCAATTTCTTGTGAAATTATGAATTTTGTATGGATACGTGTCAGGAGGTCTGACACAGTCAATAATACTGCAGCGGGATTACTACCGAGAGATTTTAGAAGAAAACGAACTCAACACTGGTATAATCAAAGCATCACACTGCAGCAAGATTGCTACTGAAATTTCTTGACACATAAAAAGGCTTGAAAACTCTCAACATAATACAGAAAGTTTGCTCGTTTCCCCTCGTCAAAAAACGAAAATCAGGATTTTCACCTTGGCTTTCGCTTTCGAAAGGTTTTTAACAGGAACGTAGATGGGTAAATATTATAGCAAGATGTACCAGGTCTTATGCGTCGTTAGGTTTACAACGCGATTCCACTTCTTCTTCCTTGGGGGTTAGGCCTTACAGGGCCGGTTCCACAGTTTCTTCGGGTCCTCTAGAGCAGTGCTCCGCAACCGGTGTGCCGCGGCACACTGGTGTGTCATGAGCCAGATACATTGTATTTGACATTTTACAATTTTTCATCATGTTTTTAATACACAATGACAATTTTTTTTCATAATAATGTCTATTTTTCTAAATATACTATAGAATAATTATTATAACTAAATAATTATTCAATGATTTCCTGGATGATATTCCTGGTGAGAACAGTTGAAAACTGCACAGTGTGTTGAAACACCAATGCCCACCAAATTAATCATAGATAAAGCAAAATGACCGTTATGCGCGTCGTTGATGACTCACGCACATGTGTTATTTGCATTTGCGTATGTTACACTCGTATGTCATTGTTGTCACTATTTTACAACACAAAGTTAAATAAACACGTTCCTACCACTAACGATAATTATTATTAATTATCTTACTGAATTATGTATGCTTAACGTTCTTCGTATAAAAATTTTTAAGTTTTATACCCCTGTAACCTTTTCCCTTCGGTGGTACATATGCTATACCATAACAATTTTGTCCCTTGACTTCGGCTTCGGTACAGATGCGTACCAAACGATTGAGAGAATATTCCTCACCCCCCCCCCTTTTCTCAGAAATTCTCCGATGCCTTTGTCACTCGGTGTCGCTTTGTCCGTAATTGGGTGGGGAACTTTTTCGCCAATATTATCATTTGCGTGAGTATTTCAAATGGTTGGCGATGTTTCGGAACAACAACTTACAAGGCTAAAGATATTCTCCATTCGATAATTTTACGCTGTCCATAATAGAAGAATTTTTCTTTTCTCGGGTTTGTTTCTTAAATTTTTAAGAATGCCTCAGAAATATCTCACGCAAATGGAGATTGAAATTGTTATGAAGAATTTAGATGAAGAAAATTTTGATGATAGTGATTCAGAATGCGAAAAATTAGAAAATACCATTTTGGGAGATAATGTGGTTGATTTGGATACATCAGGGAATTTTGTTGAGAAAGCAGAAAGAGCTTATTTTCATGGAAAGAGGTCAATGGATCGGAAACGTAAAATGTATTACCATTTTTGAGAAAAGTCGGGTTAAAAGTTCATACCAGCAATTATAAATGCCAGCATGAATATTGCTGTTTTAAATGCGTTTCTGATATTTAAGTCAAATCAAACTTCGTCAAATTTCAGTTTAAAAGAATTTAGAATGAATTTAATAACATCTTTGATAGGAAATATAACTCATAAAATTGCAGAGCCTTCAATGACACAAAAATTGAAAACAAAGGATACAAAATTTTCTCATTGGTCAATTGACGAAAAGAAAAAAAGACGATGCGTATGTTGTGCTAAAAAGAATTTACAAAAAAGAACCACTATAATTTGTAAGGCATGCAACATGGCTCTTTGCACTGACCAGAACCGTTTTTGAAGAATATCACACAGTTTATTTAAAAATGACACAACACAGAAATAACTGAAAAGAAAAGATAAGAATAAAAAAAATAAATTGAACCGATTGAATTTCAATGGGCAGGGAAGTTAAATGGAGAACAAACAAACAAAAAAAAGGGCCTCTTTTAAGAGCCAAAAATTTTTAAAAGAAGAACTCACTTTTTTACATATTTAAAAAAAGCAATGCTTGTAACAAATTTTCTTTTTTTTTTTTTTTTTTTTTTTTTTTTTTTTTAATTTAAGATTCCAGTTAAGCTTCGGGGCAAAAATTCTTCTAAAATTAAAATATAAATTCACGTTTTTTTCTTAAGATTAAAATTCAGAAAAATATTTTTATCACAGCAAAAAATATTATAAATTATTTTTATTCGAATTTATAAGAAATTAGTTCAAAGTTTTGCTTCTGTTTTCTGTACTTTCGGAGCAGGTTATCTATGTGAGTACAGAAACTTTTAATTTAAGAAATTTATTTACTAGACTTTCATAGTTATCATAAATTTCTTTATAATTATATTAATTAATTATTCTTAAATACTAAATAATTTTAAGGAACAAGAAAGCATTTTGCAATTATTTGTGGAGATTTAGAAAAAATTACGAATGAAACAAATAGAAAAAGCCCTTTTCTCATATATGATTATTATTAAATATCTCAATTATATAACTTTTTCTCTCTTTTACCTGAAATTCTGTTGTTCAAACTCTAGTAAAATATCTCTTTGAATTTTAGAATTTTCTTTTTTAAAAAAATAAATTTTGCAAAATGAACGATACTCATAAAAACTAAATAAGTATTTCAAAGCGTAAAGCTTGTAAAACCCATCCAATTAAAAGATGGAAAGGAGAATTTAGAAAAAATTATCGTGACATATGTAGCCAAATGTAGGAGCCCGTCTAACACTGTTTTGATTCCTGTCTAAAAATCGGCAACCCTTCCCCTCACCCCATTGTAAAATGAATACCTTAACAATGACTCATGGAGCATACTGAACATTCAAGTAGGGGTAAGAAATTATCTCCTAAGTTGAATAAGCAGCCGTACGGAAAGGAAATTTTCTCTCCATTTCAGCCGATTCGTAAAGGTTAAATATGGATAAATTTTTACGTCGGAAAGATTCGTCTTCACGTACAGGTGATGAAGAACCCAGCACAAGTGTTACAAAAAACCTAAAGAAGGTAGTGAAAAGAAAGTACGACGAAGACTACATTAATTATGGATTCTCGTGGTGTGGTGACGAAACGGCACCAAGACCACAGTGCATCATTTGCGGCGATCAGCTATCAAACGAGTCAATGGTACCCAGTAAATTAAAGCGGCATCTATATTCAAGCCACCCTAGCTGCGCCAACAAAGACAAATATTTTAAGAAGTGCTTAGAACAAAATAAAAAACAGAAGAAATTTATGAAATCGGTCGTAACAGTTTCTGAAAAGGCATTAGAAGCTAGCTATCATGTTGCAAAATTAATTGCACTTCAGAAGAAGCCACATACTGTCGGCGAAACACTTATTAAACCAGCATGCATGGAAATTGTTAGACTTATGCTTGGGCCCAATGACATTAAGGAAGTGAATAAAATTTCGTTGTCTGCTGATACTGTTAAAAGACGTATTCACGATATGTCAAGCGATATTTTAGGAACACTGATTAAAAAACTGTTATCGGCTGAAAAATTTGCGCTTCAGATCGATGAAACAACTGATATTAAAAATAAAGCACAGCTGATAGCTATTGTACGTTTCGTTGAAGAGGACTTTATTAAAGAACATTATTTATTTTGTAAGGAGGTTCCAGAGCGAAATACCGGTGAAGAAATTTTTCGAGTAACCGATGATTTCCTCAAAATATGTAATATTCAATGGAGCAACTGCATTGCTGTTTGCACGAATGGCTCTGCGGCAATGACGGGTCGTAAAAAAGGTTTTGTCTCTTGTGTAAAACAAAAAAATCCGACGCTACAATTTACACACTGCTGCATACATCGAGAAGCATTGATGGTCAAGAATTTGCCGGAAGAACTTTTGAACACGATGAATGAATGCATTAAAATCATAAACTTAATTAAATTAAGAGCCATAAATACGCGAATTTTTGGATTACTTTGTTCAGAAATGGGAGCCGAATATGAATCCTTATTATTTTATACAGAAATTCGTTGGCTATCCCGAGGCAAAGTTTTGGATAGGTTATTTGAGCTTCATCACGAGGTGCGTGAATTTCTTTTAACACAGAATATGCTCGAAATATGCCAGCATCTCGATAATGATTACTGGATAGCCAAACTTGCATACATGGCTGATATATTCGAGCATTTGAATGAACTTAATAAAAAAATGCAAGGTCGAAATGAGAATATTTTGACGTGCTCCGACAAATTACAAGGATTTATTAAAAAACTCGAACTTTGGCAGAAATAGTTGCAAAAAGGATGTTTGGAAATGTACCAAAGGACCAATCATATTACAATTGAAAACAACCAATTAATTGTGAATCTGGCCCAACAACATTTAAGTATGCTTCAGCAGAAATTTGATCAATATTTTTATTCCATTAATACGGAACAATACGATTGGATTCGAAATCCTTTTGCAACCAATGCAATAAATTCTACGGAAGCACTGCCTCTACAAATTCGAGAGGAATTTACAGATTTAAATAATGACATGACTTTAAAATTATACTTCTCCGAAGTTCCATTAGAGGTTTTCTGGATTTACGTTAAAAAAGAATATCCTCACATTTCCTACAAAGCAATCTTAACATTACTTCCATTTTCGACGACATATTTATGAGAGCAAAATTTTTCAACCCTTGTATTAATTAAAAATGATAAGCGGTCATGCTTAAAAGATCTTGACCAAGAACTTCGGGTTGCGTTGTCAAATATTGAGCCGAATATAAAACTTTTGTGTTCATTGAAACAAGCGCAGGTATCACATTAATAATTATTATGATTGCGTAGAAATAAATATGCTATGGTTTTATGTATGTATACTTTTCAAATAAAAAACAAACATTTATTGTAAAATTTGTGTATCAATTAATACTTATATACTTTAGCTTTTGGTGTGCCGCGGAATTCTAGAAAGAATTTTGGTGCGTCGTAGGTGAGAAAAGGTTGCGGAGCACTGCTCTAGAGTAACGGCACGGGTCGGGTGCTATTCTTATAGCCCGCTGTGATCAATCGTAAATCATCGAATAAGCAGAAATAATATATCTCTAGACTAATATGATTTATTTTCTGTACATAGGAACTCTTCTAAAAACCAAAATTATTTTCAGATTCATATGTTATAGCATATATATATAACAAAAAACAACACTGGGAGTAGTTCCCGCACGATGATAAACATTCAGATCTTCAGTAGCCACATACCTCACCACATACCATTAATAGAGGATGCCGTACAAGTTGTCTCATGGCGCCATCTAGCAGTTGTTACATTAATAAATAATAAATACAGCTATTGGTTACAAAGTGAATTTAATAAGGAAGAAAAAGTATTTGAGAAAGTTCATAGAAATAGAGAATAAGTTTTCTTGGTCTTTTACGTAGTATTTAGGTTAGATACATAATCTTCTAAATTTAACATACTTATATTTTTTTTGTGTGTGTAAGGAAATGCGCAAATCTAAGTTACAAGCCAAATGCAAGAACTTATATCCAGTACTCACTGATATCATATCGAATCTTCTTCAAATGATTATGAGTTGTAATTGCAGTTAAAAAACGTATATCGTTGCCAGAAATTTAGGTGGGTGATTTTATAATTAATTTTACGAAGGTTTGAAAATAAAGTAATAACGCTGCTTTTTCACACGCACATATTTTAATATATACAATATATCTTTCTATATTATATATATATATATATATATTCAATGGATGACAAAAAATCTAGTCATGGTTGGAATAGCAAGACGAAATATCCGAATAAATCTATTTCTAGCTATTGAGTGAGAGAGAAGAATAGTTACATTCAGGAATCGATGGACTCGCATCCACTCGCTTCGTACGTAAATCAAAAATGCGATGAAATTCTGAAGAAACTAGAGACGTAGATTCAGCATCGAGATTAAAGTTAAAAGAGAGAGAAATTTATCTTGCTTACTATTCACATGCAAGGATTTCTTCTGATAGTAATGTATTGGAAGGAGGGATTTCCAGGGACTTTAGCTGCAGACAGAAAATCGTCTAGGATGGTCCCAACTTCTTCAAATCGTGGGACCACGTTAATTTGGCAAATTTTACGAGCGCGTGATTGCATAAATTAAAAGCTATGTTGGAATGTTATCAGAAAATAAGAATGATCTATTTACTATGGTAATTAAGGAATGGGAAAATTGGGAAATTATATTATAAAGTGAAATAATTCTTTATGTGTGTGTGTGTGTGTGTGTGTGTGTGTGTGTGTGTGTG
>BMAW01097470.1:13359-29898 GCA_019974015.1 Nephila pilipes
TGTGTGTGTGTGTGTGTGTGTGTGTGTGTAAGCTAAATACCACTGAATGACTCATCTCGAGATCTCTATGACTATACAACCGATTGACTTGAAATTTAGCATAGTTACTCATTTTGCAATGTAGACGCTCACTAAGAACGGATTTTATGGAAGTCATATCCAAAATGTAATTTTCATCCATTAATCTACACTTATCCATCGGTTATTAATTTTTTTATCAACAAAAATGATATGACTGACACCAAACGGAATATATTTTTTATATGTATACCGTGTATTGTCACCAATTAAGTTTACTTGGTGAGATTTGCACGTGCAAAATGGAAAAATACCAAATAATTTAATATTGAAGTGCTAATGGGGGATTGGCAAGATTTTGGTGAAGGGGCTCTTTATGCCAAATTTCGTGCATGTCGAAAATAGGAAAAGTACATATTTAGCGATAGAAATATAAGAGTTTAGAATCCCACAGTTGGTGAAAGTGCAGTTTAGCTCCAAAACTTGGCGGGATCTCGAAAAATACTAAAATGGCGACTTCTTACGGAGTAGCGCCCACGCAAGACAATTCACTGAGTTGGATGTATTGTAGGTTTGTCATATATAATGTAAATGTTGAGCCCCGAAATTTCTACATTTAGAGATTTATCACCAAATATCTTCCCCCGCCAAGTCGAAGCATTTCAATGACCTTGCATTGTGAAATTTGAAAAGCTGTGCTATGGTAACCTCAGTTGATATCCATCTGCTTTGCTGAATGAATGATAATTTTTTATTGTTGTGGAACCTAGATGTAAGTTTTAAATTTATGAGAAAAGTATTGCTGAGCGAACTATAATTTTTTTATTGTTGTAGAACCTAGATGTAAGTTTTAAATTTATGATAAAAGTATTTCATTATTAATAATCATTGATAAATTACATTTGTAAATCTAAACGCAATCTAGGTTACAAGTATTATGAAGATATTGAAGTTGGCTTTTAACAAATGAATAATAACGGTATGTTATTCATGTCATTGATAAAAAAAAATAAGTAGCTGTAAATTTATTTTGATATACTTAAGAAATTTATACATTTGTGGTTTATATTCAGAGGTGGCAAAAATTAAATTTATTAAGGTCATAATTTATTATATTACTATTATTTGAATATTTGATAATTTTATTTTATTTTTGCTGTTGTCGTAACTTTTTATTTAAATATTTTGAAAGTGTTATTTTGTGGTGTGACGGGTGACTTTTTTATTATACTTTATTTTTTTGTTAATATTTTTTGTTAAATTTTTAAAAAATTTGATTTTAAAAATTAATTTTGGTTATATTTTTTAATATGAAAAGTAATTAATTGCAGGTTAATACAAATTGACTTTTCATAGTTAAATTTTTCAGTTATAATTTTTAATGATGGATGTAGAATATATTTTGATAGATGGAATACCTACTCCTTTCAAAGTTTTTAAAATTCTTTGCGACGAAGCATATTTATTTTCCTTTCTGTCTTTGTTGGTGTTCAATGAAATATCGATGGCGTATAAAATGAGAAATATTATTGTTTCTTACTTGTTTAACAACTAGAATCGGTTTAGATGCTACACTCGAATGATATCTGCCCCTTATAATACTAACAATATATACTTTACCGAAATGTGTAAACCAAACACGTATGGATTTATTTGCGAAATTATGGCAGTGGCAGAGCTATTTCCCTATCAGTTCGAAGTGTATCAAGGTGGCTGCCTTATAGCTTCTGTTGGACAAGCAATTCAAGGGAAAAAAAAGATTACGTTTTACGGGAAACTATAATAGTGGTTGGATTAACAAATATAAGTAAACTTAATCGTGGTGATGATAATGTGAAACATGAGAAAATGTGTCATCTTTAATGTTTCAGCCTCAAGAAAATGTGTCTGTGTTTGTTTCAAAGACTCAATCAATATCTAATATTGATTTATCAAGTTCAAGTAAATCGATTATAAATGATGTAATATCTCTTCAACTAAAGAAAGGTAAAAAAAAAAAAGAAGAAAAAGATTCACAAATTCAATTAGAAATAAACATGTAAGACAAGCTGCTTCAAAATATACTAAAAGCCATCCTGAAGTACATAGTGCAGCTGCAAAAAAATTCTTTTCTAATAACTCCCATGTGAATCAGGCAGCTGTAATTATATACAATGAAAAAAGATAAAAAGTTAAATTAGCTCCATGGACTTCTAAGACTTTATCTGGTTTTAAATATGAAATATATATTGACTATTCAAATGATAAAATCGTCAGTATCCGAAAACGTTTTCCCGGTTTGTGGTGCTATGCTTTAAAATGGATAGAAGAACCTCCAGGAATGTGCTGCAGCGGTGGTCAAGTCCAGCTTCCTGCTATTAGATCCTACCCTAAGCCTTTGAATAGTATTCTTAACCATAAGGATCAGCTTTCAGAACATTTTCTTTCTACAATTCTTAGGTATAATGGATGTTTTCAGATGACGTCATTCGGAGCAAAAGAATCGAAAGAGGAAATTTTATGCCAACATTTAAAGTCCAGTGGCAGGTGTACCACAGGATAGGTAGCCTTTTGGCTGAGTCTCATCAACATCCTTCTTTTCTTCAGTTATACTTTCTCTGTGACGACGAATGTGAACGAAACATTCGTGGTGGTATTTTCCCAGGTGTTAAGCCAATGACAAAAGGCGCTACATGAACATAACAGATTTATTCTCTATTTCAAAGCTGATATTGATTCAGTTCCTAAAAACCAAATGGAGTTAAAGATTATAATTAATGCGGATAAGAAACCATCTGGAGAACACAAAGGTCGTTTCAATGCTCTTCAAAATAAAGAAGTATCTGTCCTTATTGTGGGTCAGGATTTCGAAAAAAGAGATATCATTCTATACAACAGAGACAGTAAATTGATACGAATTAGTGAAACGCATAGAGCTTACGATGCTCTTCAGTACCCTTTGATGTTTTTTTCGTGGGGAAGATGGTTATTGTATAAATATTTCAAAACGTGATAACAATACTAGGGCTCCTATCAATAAAACTGTCTCTGCTTCTGAGTTCTACAGCTATAGGTTGTTGCGTGTTGGTGAAATAAATTATCTATTGCTCTTTCCTCAACTTTTTAATCAGCTTTTGGTTGATATGTATGCAAAAATAGAAAGTAAAAGGCTTGATTGGATTTGTAACAATCAGAAAAAACTTAGGAGTCAAGAAAATGTGCACTTAAAAGATGCTATGGCAAAAAAAGATACACAGTCTTCAGAAATAGGTAAAATAGTTAAAGTTTGCTTTGTGATGACTATCTATAAAGCAAAGGGCAGAATTTAAAATTAACTGGTGTAGATTTACAAAGTGACTGTCTTTCCCATGGTCAATTTTTCATGGTCATGGCATGGCATGTTCAAGAGTTAGTTAACTTTGAAAATCTAATCATCCTTCAACGTAAAAACGAAGAATGTTATCTACAGAGAAGTTTTAAAGTGTTGGCATATCATTTCATATTTCTTTTATATTTAACTATTTCTAAAATTACAATAAGATAAAATAATAATGAATGTAATAATTCAGATAAATAAATTGATATAATAAAAAATAAAAATGTAGTTGTCATTCTTAAAAATTGCCTTGCTTAAAAAATAAAGACAATATAAATGTAATACATAAACAAATTGATTCAATAGGTTTAAAAAATAAAAAATATATATAAAAATGTATTTTTATTTTTATATTGGCAATTTTTACATGGTTTAGGCCTACTGGGGACCCGCCATATAAAAAAATGGGAACGCATCGCACTACACAGTACCTCATAAATGATGCGAAATTCTGTACAATGACAGATTTACTGACCAATTTAACCATTCATTGATAAACTATTAACAATTAAATACTTTTCTCATATATTTTAAAGTCGTGGATAACCATTATTACAGACAATCAATTTCTTAACATTTTAAGTTTAGATTATCATCATCGTTTAAAATTTTGAAAATTGTCTTGATATTTTAAGTATAGGTTCCAAAATATAATATTATCGTCTGCCCAGCGAAGCGGGCGGGTATCAGCTAATTTATATATATATGTGTGTGTGTGTGTGTGTGTGTGTGTACACTGGTGGGCAAAACTTAAGCAATAATATAAATGTCATGCAGATGGCCATGAAATTATAGAAAAGGGGATATTGCACGCAATTCAGTAGAAAGGGTTATGCGTGTGCTAAAATATCAGAAACAAAACGTCAAGGGTGACGTGAGTGTACGCAAAAAATTTGCGGTTGGCGCACGCAGCTCAAGACTACAATAAAAGGAAGAACAGAGTCGCAATTAATAACATTCGCTGTAAATGCAAGTGAGTTCTTTTGCAAAATATGGCTAAAAGAAATCACCTGGACGACTTCACACGTGGAAGAATGATCGGAAAGTTGAAGGAGGAGCGTAGTTTGACCAGTGAATCTGTAGAGTTCGGAATCAACAAAAGTGTCGTTTCACGCGCTTGGAAACCTTCCAAATCATAGGTATAGCTGTTAGAGAGTTTAGTGGTGGCCTTCCTAGGAAAACTACTACAGTGGATGACCGTTATATCGTTCTGCAGGCGAAAAGAGCTCGATATCAGTCAACAAGTGCCATTGCTCAGTAACTGTGTACAGAAACAGGGCGTCAAGTGTAGCGGCTCACTGTGGCCAGACGCCTTCACGAAGGTGGTCTATTTGCCCGCCGTCCTGAACATTGCATTCCTTTGAAAATTGGTCATCGACGGCACCGATTACAGTGGTGTAAGGAGCATAGAAACTGGACATCTCATCAATGGAGTCGTGTCCTCTTTAAGGATAAGAGTCGTTTCACTGCCACAAGCGATTCTCATAGCCATTTGATTCGGAGAGAGGTCAGTTTCCTCTTAGTAACATCATGGAAACAGACCGTTACGATGATCTTGGAGTTGTCGTCTGTTGATTTTTATACAAAGCTTTATTCTTATTAGAAATTTCTGGATCGTTGATGGAAATTTTGAAAAATGCTTAAAAAGATGCTTATTTGTTAAAATAATGAGTAGTTTTCGACACATTGTAGTACACAGTGATGTTTTCAACATAACAAATAGTAAACTCATCCTGGTGGGGTTTTTTTATTGAAATTTTTAGATCTTTAAAGTATGTGCCTTCATTTGGAGCACTTGTTTTTTTTTTTTTTTTTTTTTTTTTTTAAAAAAAATTTGAAACACTTATCTTTTTAGTTACAATGGTCTACAAATTGTAAATTCGAAAGTCATTTTCGTGAACTTTTTTTTTCATTTTTCAAATTTTGTCCATATTTGGTTAATATTTAGTAAAAATTGACTTTTAAGCTAAAGTTCATATAAAAAATTCTAATCAATATATTTCATTTTTGTTTCAATAATATATTTAATTTACATATATCTGTGTTGTGAAGCAGAAAAATGCTGTTATCTCTTAAACTTTCTGAGTTATGCCAAAACTTATAAGCATATGATTTTACAAAAAAATATATCACTTTTTTAAATAAAAATTGCTCCAAAGTAAATAGCTATCTGCTTAAAAGCTACGTTTGAGGTTTAAGACATACCTAGAGATATAAAGAACTTTGTGTTTAAAATTTCATTTGGATATGTGAAATACTTTTTAGGAAATAAGATTTTTCAAAATAAAAAAAAAATTCAAATAGAACTCACAAATCTATAAATCAAAACTAAGTGAAGAAATATTTACCAGGTACACCTCTCTCTACAACTATAATATATATAAATAAATAAAACTAAATTTTATATTTAAAAAGTCGATTGTACATTCACACCGCTTAAAAATGAAGAAACAGTTTTCTTTAAATGCATTGTTTACATTTCTATGCCATAATTTCAGTCTTAAAAAATTGAATTTCCGGTTTAAAGTCTCGGCTCTAACTCTGTTTCTATCTACCCTAGAAACGAATTCAAGACCATTTTTGAAATCACAAATATATGGGATTTACTAAAAAGTAGTAAAGAAACTTTCGAAAATTTTCACGAAAACGGTGATTTTTGAGTAGGCTCTTAATGTACTTGATCTCTTTAATAATACAACTCATTGTTTAATCTTTCATCATTTATACGGTACTATATTCTTTAACGGTTTCATCGATAAATTATATTTAACAGCAAAGTAAGCTAAAAATTATCAACATCTTCATTGATTTCTTAAATTTAATTTTTATTGAATTTAAAAGCTTTTCTTATTGATATTGCTAAAAAGAATTAATTTTTATGCCTATTAAGAAAAACTGATATTATCAAAATATTTATTCATATATTTAATAGTAAAGAACTCATCGTTTTGATTTTCATTATTATTTTTTTCTTTTTTACATTATATTTATTATCTAAATAATTATAATATTATTTTGAATTTCAAAATGTATAAAATTATATATGAGTTATGATATGTCAAAATCTTAATATTATTTGAAAAAAGTGAAACATCATTGTTGTTATACAAATAAATTAAATACTCAAATGAAAAAAATTGATGAATGTAATACTTCATGAATATAATTTAACAAATGTCTAGTTTTGAGCAAGAATTTAATTTTGCAAAATGTTTTGATTTAAATAAAGATGGTTTGCTTGCGGGTGTTGCTTTCAATGCTGTGCTGTATGCATAAAATGCCTTTGAATACTTTATTTGTTATATAATAATTGTAAATAAACCAATAAATAAAACTTAGCTCTCTATTTTTTTTTCTGTTTACAAGTTAAAGATATAGTTTTACAAAATGTTTTGATTTAAGGGAAAATTAGTTTGTATTGTATTGGTATTGCTTACAGTAGTTTGTTATACACATACTATACCTCTGATAACTCTTTCTTTGTAGGTAATATTTGAAGACAATTTCAAAGATAAAGTTGTGATTTCCATGCTCGTATTGACAGGTGTAACATATTGCTGATGTACATAAAATTTCTTTCTGCTTATCTTCATACCCACAATCCTAGGAAACATAGGGGAAATTGGTAAATACAGTCACGAAGGCTGTGCTGGAATCGTCAGCAATGGGAACCAAGTCAATTCAACAATGTACGTGATTCAGGTGCCAATCTTAATTTAAAGTGGATTGTGCACCCTTATTCTCTTTTTTAAATGTGGTTCAAGTAACATTATAATCTCAAATAATGAAAAGAAGACCCCACCCCACAATTCTTCCTGCATTCTTGGGATTGTTAACTTATACAAAGGTCATACTATAAAAACTGAGAGCTATTTTTTTCACTCAGTAGAAACAGCACGAAACTAAAAGATAGAAGTTCAGGCGATATTTTCAAAATGTTATAACTGAACATTTCTAGATATTCAGTTATAACATTTTGAAAGCACACGATTTTATTCTACCAGTTTCGTGTATGTTTAAAAAATTGTTTTTATTTGCCCTACAGAAATGGATGTGAGTGATTCAAAGTAAAAATCTAAGTCATTTGTGCCATAAATTTTTTCTATCGTTTGGACAAAATAGCTCCAGAAACAGTTACGTTAATGAAAGAAGCTTACAAAGAGAAATGTTTTGACAAGTCTACGATTTTTAGATGACATAATGATTTTAAAAAACAAAAAGGATGTTTGTCTGCAAAACAAACTCCTAACCTTGATTGACCTGAATGATGATAAACATGATGATAAAGTGAATGATAAACATGTTAACACTGTGTGTACATTCTTGCAAGAAAATCAGCGAATGTCATGTGAGGAGATAGTGGCATCAAATAGCATTTTGAAAATGAATGTTGATATTATTTCGCATTCTAAGCTAGATTCGCCATGTTTGTTTCAGGCGGGTTCCTCATCACCTAACTAAAGAACAAATGCAAACAATAATTCATCATTGTTGTGAGTGGGAACATATGCTTCAAAATGATCCGAATTCCTTAAAGACTGCAATATCAGGTAATGAAACTTGGATGCATCATTTTTATCCCATAACCAAGCCCGTAACAAATGTATGGAAACACCTTAATTGTGTGCCTCCGAAAAACCAATCTACTGGAAAGACCATGATGATTATTTTTTTATCATAAAGATGTAATCCTCCAGCGTGCTGCTTATTATGTTTCAGTTTTGAAAATTTTGCGACGACACATATCGAGAAAAAGTCATAATTTTGTAGAGAATTGAACATTGCATCACTATAATGGTCATCCGCATGTCGCTTCGTCTGTTCAGTATTTTCCTAGTAAACGCTATGTTAAAAACATGTCACAGCTTCCTTACAGTCCAGATCTCGACCTATGTGATTTCTGGTTGATTCCAACATTGATGTGGAAGCTAAATGGCAGAAAATTTCATGCAGATTCAGTCCTCATTTCAGCAATGTGGGGTTCTTTGAAGCAGCTTCCAGAAAAAAAGCTTCTATACTTGTTTTAAATAGTATGTTTAACGACGGAACCGTTGCATACCGTCTGAGGGAATGTATTTTAAAAAATAATGATTTATTTCTTTCTGTAAATATGTTTCTAAACTTTTTATGAGTTTACTCTCAATATTTATGGAATGTCTTTCGTATATGAATCTCGTTTCCATAGTAATTTGATAAAAAATGCCAAATTAATTTACATAAGTAGTAATTCTTATAAGTAATGTAAGAAATTTTTAAGTAGCAATTTTTATATTTGCTATGGAAATGAATGCTGATATTATAACACAAAATTCGGAGAAAGAAAATATCTCACGAACTTTATACATTTAAAATTTTAATCTTTAGACAGTTATTGAAGGTAAACATAAACTGCTGTTTGTAGAAAATGCAACACCATGAAGGAATCATCAGAATCAAATGAAATTCGCAGCAAATGTCAATTATAGGATATTATGCAAATTAATAAAGTTTCAGAGCCATCGCGCGTGCGCGGCGCGCGCAGCGCCCTCTGAATTGATGCTGAAAGCGTATAAATAAAGTGCTGTAGCGGGACGTTGAAAAAAGTCTATGATTATTTGTTAGTGGCAAACGTTTAGTGAGACCTGAGTATGCCTCCACGACGGAAGAATAAGAAATTCAAGCAACTTACGGAGTTTGAACGAGGGAGGATAATCGGCCTTCGAGAAGGAGGATTTTCCTATCGCGCAATAGCAGCTCGTATGCAGCGGAACAGTTCCACAGTGATGCGAGTTTGGAAGCAGTGGACCGACGAGCACCGAACAACTCGAAAAACAGGCACTGGACGACAGAAGGTGACGTCAGAGCGCGATGATCGACACCTGCTCCGCATGGCGGTGAACGATCGCACAGCTTCCTCCAGGCAGCTGGCAGCACGTTGGTCTACTGCTACAGGTGTACAATTGTCGGCTTCGTCAATTCGTCGTCGTCTGCTGCGCCGTGGATTGCGTGCAAGGGTGCCTTTATACAGGATTCCCCTCACGGCGAATCATCGACGGCTGCGTCGGCAGTGGGCTCTTGAGCACAGAGACAGGCGAGCCGATTGGCACCAAGTTGTCTTTTCAGATGAATCACGCTTCAATTTGTGGACCCATGATGGCCGTGTTCGTGTTAGACGTTATGCCGGTCAACGCTGCCTTCCTGAGTGTATTATTGAACGACATAGTGGTCGAACACCCGGAGTTATGGTCTGGGGTGCGATTTCGTATCATGGACGATCCAATTTGATACGAATTGAGGGTAATCTCAATAGCAACAGGTACGTCCATGAAGTGCTACAGCCCGAAGTCGTTCCTTTCCTTCAAGGCATCCCTGGAGCTATCTTTCAGCAGGATAATGCACGCCCACATGTTGCGCGGACTGTTCGAGACTTCTGTTCAGCACAACGCATGCAACTTCTTCCTTGGCCTGCTTATTCACCGGATATGTCGCCTATTGAGCACGTGTGGGATATGGTTGGTCGGCGTCTCGCTCGTGATCCGCGTCCTGCAGTTTCCAAAGACGAACTTTGGTTGCGCATACAAGCGATATGGAATTCTCTTCCTCAAGCAGATATTCAACATCTGTTTGACTCCATGCCACGTCGTATAGCAGCACTTATTGCAGCGCATGGTGGCTGCACCAAATACTGATTTCGGACGCTTAATTTGTTTCTTTTGTTTTGAAAATTTCATCATTTATTTGTATCAGTACAAGTCGTTTCTGCATTAAATTTCATTTGATTCTGATGATTCTTTCATGGTGTTGCATTTTCTACAAACAGCAGTATATATCCACAAGTCAAATAAAGATAATTTTATTTAAAACACGCAAACTATCAAGTCACTTGCAATGAAAAAATCTTAAGAACACAACCACAAGTCAACTAATGTTAAATCTATTTAAATACAAATCTAATAGTTATATTCATAAATTATGAAATTTTTATATAATATTGCACACAAAATACTAATTTCGAAATAATAAATTGCATCGCAGTTGTGTATTTGTAAATTATGTTAAGGATTAGTTGTAACTGTGCACACTTAAAAAATGTATAACGCAGTATGAACACAGTATCATTCAATGTTAAAATTTTAGTGGCCGTGGTAGCCTAGTTGTCACGGTCGGCCTGCTTTCGTTGAGTCATAGGTTCCAGCCTTGATACCACTAAAGACCCACAGTGTAGCCGGACCTGATACACTTTAAATCTGTCGGGGCTCAAAGTCGTCCCGTTAATGTGGTGTGGAAAAGGGAAGTAGCAGCATAGCTGCCATCCTCGTCACTTGGCCGATGTTCAAAATTACGAGGTCTGTCTTCAATAGGCCTCGTGTTTCTTCTTTGTTCGGTATTGATAGAAATCAACCAATCGTCTATATTTTAAGCCCGCACAAAGCAATTATGTTGATTTACATTGGCTTAAACCCACAACAATTGCATTTATTTTTATTCCCTATACGTTTGTTTCTAGTTAGTCAAATCTTTGGTAACACAGTCACACTTTGCAGAATTTTTTCTGGAATTGAATTTATTTTAATACTGAAATTGATGAAGTATTGGTAACATTTTTCACAAAATTAATATATGTATGTATTTGTAAACGTGAAAGCAAAGTATTTGAAAGTAATACCTTATTTTAATAAATTTTGAATTAAAGTCTATAGAAATAATTTTCAATGTATATATTAAAGTCTTTAGAAATAATTTTCAATTTCTATATTAAAGTCTATAGAAATAATTTTCAATGTCTATAACAAAGTCTATAGAAATAATTTTTAATGTCTATAATAAAGTCTATAGAAATAATTAAAATCTATAGAAATAATGTTTTGTGCGCTAAATTGAGATATATTTAAATTTTTGAGGAATTAATTTTTGAATGTGAGATCTGGAGTGTAAGGGGGATGTGGCATGATTTTAAATTAGGCTTACTAAGATATAGGCGTGATGTAATGTCCAATTCCCTACCATTTCATAATGGTTTCTCGATATGGGTTGTCACAAGACTTTCAAAACTGAAATATAATATTCATCATTTATAGTAGGTTTTGGAGGCACAGCATGCTTATAGATTACACTTTTATGATCATCAAAGGAATTGGACTTCAACCGAATGGAATCACGTCGTTTTTAGCGACGAACACAGATTCAGTTTGGACAGTGATGAGAATCGTGTACGTGCGTGGAGGCCCCGTGGTGAACGTCTCAATCCTGCCTTCGCTGAACAGCTGCACACTGCTCCCACAATTTGTGTGATGGTATGGGATACTATAGCATATGACTGCCTCCGCAACATTTCCACCCTTCCCTGCCTGCTCGATCTCCAGATTTGTCCCCGATCGAGAATATGTGGGTTCATTTAAAACTGCAAGTTGGTCAGCCTATGAGTTTGGTCAAATTAAAGGCGCGTTTAAAGCAGCTGTGGCACGAGATGTTGCAGGACATCACACGGAGCTTGTATGCCTTAAGGCTCGACCGTATCACATCATGCATTCATGACACAGGTGGCCAACAGGCTACTAAATCCTCCATTCATTTGTAATTTTTCCTGGACATCCTACGAGTTTGGTCAAATTAACTCGTTCTGGACCGTGATCGCGCGATTCTTCTTTTGCGGCCCATAGTATCGTATTTGTGATGGGTGTTTGCGTGCCACCTTGCCTATGATCGCACTGGGGGTGCTCCAAAATGTATTATAAGCATCAAAAGTCTTAAGTATTATTTAGTAATTTTATTTCATTTATTTTATATGTTTTGTATTCAGTTCTCTAATATTTTATGTATATTATAAATACTCATAAATTAAATATTTTGTCTTTTTTTGTTGTTATTATTTTCGTAGCTGTATAATTTTTTTTTATCAAAATGAATATATTTTTTTTAAAATTAGCAACTATTTTTTTAATTTAAATTTCATTACCGTATATTTAAATGCTCTCAATGATAAAATCTGTACGTTTCAGCACATTTAATCGCAGGGATAATTTTATATGAATTTTTATATGAAATTAGACTTCAGGAGGAAAATCGCCTGGTCCCGTGCGTGCGTAAGCTTTCAGAGCATGCAGGCCTGTGGAAGCGATATCTCCTTTCGTCTGTCTTTTTTGAATGGGTTAAAGGCGCGTTTACAGCAACTGTGGAACGAGACATTGCAGGATATCATACGGAACTTGTACGCATCAATGTCCGACCGTATCCCATTATTCATTCATGCTAGAGGTAGTCCAACAGGGTACTAAAACTTCCATTCATTTGTAATTTTTTCCTACAATAAATGACCAATTTGCTTTGATTTTATTATCACTTACTTACATCAACGTTTAATTACGTATGTAAAGTTTCCTTTTATTCTGACTATTCTTTCTCGGTGTGCTAATTTTTATAGCAGTTAGCGTATATTGGTTTATCTTAAATTTGACCGTGTGGTAGTTACTGTTTACCTTTTAAGGGAATCAGGACAATGAGGAGGATTATAGAATACCTTAACTAAGACTCCTTGTTTTTGTGGTATATATCTTTTCAAATTATCGATAGAGCTTAGATTTTCTTGTGCGCATAATAATGATATTTTAATCATTATATAGGGTAATAAAAGTAGTTTAGTAATTTTTTGACAAACAGTTTTTTTTTCTCTCTTAATTGAATATGTACATGATTTTTTAGATATATTAGCATTTAAGTACCATTTTCGAGAGAACTATTATACAGTATAGTTCCAATTTTTTTATGCTTATATAAAGGGTACGTATGCATATAGTGTGAACCTAAAATATTTTTTTTTCTAAATAGTTCATAAATATTAAGAAATATTTATAAATATAAAAAAGAGAAAAAAATTAAATTTTCCAAAATTACAAAGTTCCACAAATTTTTCAAAGAAAATATAAAATAATAACATTAAAAAATTGGTTCTCTATATTTTTGTATTGTTTCCAATATGAGGAGTAAAATATTTTGTATATTTATGGAATATTTTTTTAAAAAATGCACCTAAGAGCGAATGTATCTGAAAAATCATGTACATATTCAACCCAAAGGGAAAGAAAAACTTTTTGACCCAAAAAATTCTTGTATATTTAAATAAAATGATCAAAATATCATTATTAACTAAGCTCACAAGACTCCAAAGCTTCACAAATAATTTTCAAAACATAAATGTTATAAAAAGAAAGAGTCTTAAGTTCGACATTTTATCTTCTCCCTCATGTCCTGGTACCCTTAATGGAACTTATCTATTATCGAAAATATGCTCATAAAAATAAGTTTTAATTACTTCACTTGAAAGGGAAGGATCAAAATAAAACTCATTATTTTAACTGTTCCAAAATTCTTTTATTAAATCTCATTTATTGTATTATTTTAAAATTTTACTTTCTAGTTTTACTTCGGCGTTTTACTTTTTACTTATGAATTCATAATTCCAGAATTAAATACTATAGTATGAATAGTTAAAGTCATTTTTACAGTTATATGTTCATGTTTTTTACCTATTATCTAGCTAAATACACGACTTTAAATAGAAAATAGATAGTTTATGAAAGGTTTTAAGAAATCCTAATACTTTCTAGCCAACATTAATGATACTTATAACTTTTCATCAAAAAAATATGAATCATTTTTAATATGTGAATTCCATAACTCTATCAAAAGAAAATGAAAAAACCATTCCAGTTATAAAGACATTTTTTCCGGTATAGAAGTATTTGCGTTCAAGTCAAAGCGTTCTAAAAATTTACAAGCGCAATATATGATAAAAAGTGGCAATAGTTTTTATAAAATTCCAAAGAAAAATTACTTAATATATATATAGACAGAAACCCGTACAAGTGTGGTTCATTTTTATTATTGGAACTGAACAAAACCCTATATGAACCCTTATATCTTTTATGTATTTCATTTTTGATATTGAAATACATAAAAGAATAATATATAAGTAATAAATATTATAACATATAAATAATAAATATTATAATATACAAATAATAAATCAATATCATTAATTATAAATTATATATTTTTTTTTTGTATAACTGAAGTTTAAATGCTGCTGGTAGTTACCAGTTTAATGATTTTAAGCCATATTAAGAATATAAAAAATTTAAATACCGTCAATTTTTATATTAATATCGATATTAATGACTTAAGGGCTCGCAAATTATAATGTTAATGAATGAATTAACTTAATATAATGGAGTATTCTCATTTTAGATTTTTGATGAATGAGAGAGACAGAGAAAATAGGTTAGATAATAGTATAAGTTGCCCATATTTCAAATCTCATTCCAATCTGATCATTAATTCCAGAGATATTCGATGACAGCGTATAAAGGATTACTTAGAGTAAATGATTCACAATGCCTTTTCCATTTCTTAATAAATAGTTCAATGATTTAATAATATTTACGTTTTACGTACGTCTCCTAAGTATCCGCTATTTTTGATCGAGAGTTTGACTATAAATATTTCTTCAATTACTGAAGGAAATTGTATGACAGTTTGGATTTAGGGCAGAAATTCAAATATCTAAAAAAGATTGCATATTACGATTAATTATTTAATATTCCTCTCTTTCATTATAATATTACTTTTTCAGTTGTTTATGTTTTTCAAATTGGAAAAAGGAAATATGCGCCTCGGATAGGAATGAGTAGAATTTGTGGTTTATAGCACATGAGCAAAATCTGGTAATATTGCACAAAATTATGACCTTTGATCTTGAGTTTGAAGAAAAATGGAAAAGCTAATAAAAATTGGTTGAATGAAGAAGGACCTCCGGGTGCTTCATCCGTGTTTACCAAAAACTGTAAACCCAATGGGAAAGAAAAAGATCGTTATTGTACTTCGGGGTAAAGAAGCCCGAACTTACCATTAGAAAGTAAGTCCCGAAAGAGATATCGGATAGGTAAGTAAAAACTGTTTGAGGACAAAAAAACAAGCTGCTGGAATGTAAAATCTGTGATAGTTCAATGAATGTATTTTGCAAATAATGGTGTAATAAATCGAATTGATAAGCTATTACGTTGAAAACTGATCGTTCTCTTGAAGTATAGCATAACCCCTAACGTTTTTTCTCGAATATCTCTGGAACCATCAAATTCACTTGAAATTTAGAACGTAAGTTATTTGCAGTATTTTCTACCAGATTGTGAAAAAAATTGGATTTTGTAAAAAAAATTATGTTTTTAACTTATTATCTTTGTTCAGTTAATTAATCCATTAGCATCATAAAGTAGAGCTCCCTGAACCATTAAAAACTGTATTAATTTTGTCCAGCCGAGAGGAAAATTGATAAATTTATAATGGGTGCCCATTTTTTTTTTCTTAAGGATGTACAATTTACTGTTGGAACCACTGGGATACTCGTAGGTCTATGAACGTCATAATGCCAGGAAAGAGATCCGCTTTAAATGAGTTTTTTTTTTGTTTCTATATTTAATTAAATTAAATTCCAGGCAGAAAAAAATGTAGGAAGAAAACATGAGAAAATTATTGCCTTCAACAGAAATCGTTTTACTCGTCGTCTCTCACTCTCTCAGAAAGAATAGATAGTAAAATTTTAATGAGATTGATCACTTACCATCACCCTTTTTTTCTTTATCCGCATCAGCTTCCAGATATACATTTCTTGATACGCTTGCACTGTCTACAAATGCAACACACATAAACACTATGAGAAGTAATATTACTCCTCTCCCAACCCACCGCATTTTTTAGTCCACCCCTTTTTTGCTTCAAACAGAAATTTTCTCAACGAACCTCGCACTACAATATTTGAGAGTCAAGTGAAGACACCAGCACTAGGAATCCTGTAATTGCTAATGCAGATAAGCCCTCTCAGACCGTAATTCCAGCTATCGATAAAAAAATGTATTTTATCATTTTATGCGGAGTCGCCTTAAAAGTGTAAATCTTTATCAGCGAAGTTTCGAATCGAAAGAGAAAATGAGATAGGAGCATGAAATGAAGAAAAATATATCCTTTTTCTAATAGGAATACAAAGGTATTGTTTTATTTTACATATTAACTTAATATTAGAGAACAATTTCCCAAATATTGTGCCTTGAGAGTTAAGTACATCTTTAAAGTTTGCAGTTTCAGTCATCATAGCTATGCATTTAAAAAAAGTATTTGAAACTTACCCAAAATAATTA
>BMAW01097490.1:0-39228 GCA_019974015.1 Nephila pilipes
ATATAAATATTCTTTTCATGTAATTAATTTATGGCATGCATTTCCATGTGCACATGACCCGGATCTAGGAAAGTTTCCAAAAAATTTAGTCGCTTTTGAAGACATAAAGATATAAACATGCATTTTCATTAATGAAATTGATTAAAAGTAAAGCAAGGTCGTAGACAACTTACGAGCATTAAATTTAAAAGGCCCTCTGATGCTTTTAATAACACACTTAACATTAAAAGACAAGCGAAATCGAAACAGGCTATTAAGTTTCATTAATGCTTAGTAATCTTAATCATCTGTAATAGCTATTGCCTTGCAAACAATAATAATAAATCGTTTTAAACTTTAATTTTATCTATAAGCATACTTCTGTTAAAAAGGTTATTAATCAAATGTTAGTTCCAGGACTCCTTCTAGGAAGCAAACAGGCTAATCCAAGTTCCTAACTGATCTCTTACAACTGGGCCAACAACTGCCGTCTACAAACGAAACACTCTAGAAGCTGTAGCCCAGTGCGTACCTATACTCTTTTTATACAAAAGATCATTCCTGACTATCCCACCACTTAACTGGCTTAAATTAACTTAATTACGTGATAAACTTATTCCTTATCTTCCCCTAAGCGAATCATATTCACGCCCTTATCTTTATTTACCAAGTCCTAGCTATGCACGTAAGACGGTACAGCAGGTACTCGAGTTACAATTTGAACTAGCCTTTCATGAAAGTGACGCATGGGATATAAGAGGTTAGCTATCTCTATCTAATCAATCCTAGTGTCGTATGTGGCCGGGCAGTTATGTGTTGAAACAAGGACTCCTGAAAAGGAATGAGAGTATATGTTCAGAGATTATCATGTATATACTCCCAGGATGTCATTGTTTCATGAACCAATACTAGAGAGGATATGGCTAATCAGACCACATTGCTTGCAGTTTGGATACAGTGTCGCTCAAACAGGTCTGAATTATAGAGTTTCTTCACACTCCATAATCTACCATAATTTACCTTCAAACAAAGCGTGACTCCTCATTGAACATCTTCCATAGTTTCCCATGTTCCTCTACCTTGGCATATTTACGAGCTGATCCACCAATGTTCTGGTACTAAAGGCAGATTTCGTATCCAGTCTGTCAAACAAGAGCTATATAGTCTTGTGAGAGATACCCCTTTCTATGAAGTTTATTTAAGTGCAATTCACTTTTCCCGATATGTCTACAGACGTTTGTACATTCAGAAAATTTAAAGATATAGCACCAAAGAGGATCTTCTGATTGAAATGAAATTTAATACACATAATATTATAGATAAGACATTCACCTGATTCCAAATTCAAGAACATTAAATAAATACAATGTGCTTAAGTATACAAATTCATTATAACTTCAATAGCATTTAAGACCATCTCCTGCCGCAATACAAGCTGCAACACGTTCCAATTTTCATTTGATAAGACGTCGAATGTTCTCCTGATGCAGATACACCCAGAAATCTTTAACTGCTACCTACAGATAAAATATAGAGTGACACATTGGCAACTGAATATTATATTAAAAAGTCTTGAATACTTGAGCTGTTATGGACCAGGATTATCTTGATGGAAAATTGCCCCAGACGACCATTTAACTAAGTTCTTATGTGTGAACTGAAGAACGTCATCAACAAAATACTAACCCGTTACAGTTCCGTGTATCGTAATGAGAATGGAGCAGCTATCATTGGCCAAGGCACCCCGCACACCATTGCACCTGCTGTTCAGGTTGTGCGTTCACTACACACAATTTGTTGTATTGTACTGGTATTGATTATATTAATGTTATTGCACAGTTGGTGGTATTATACTGCTTACCTAGGTGTATTCACAACCATACGAGGATATTATCTGTCCCAAAATGACCTAGAATTTCCGTTTAATACCATTCTAATCTGTTGCATTCCACGTCTCTCTTTCTTAGCTGATCTACAGAAGGACTCCCCAATGATTCGATGATAAACTTAGTACACGAAAAAATGGCTTGGATTGCAGATACGATTCAGCAAGTCGTATGGAAATGGTTTTTAGAACATTTGGCACCCTACATCTTATTGTCATGGAACAAGAAACTATAGGATCCACAAGCGCTTACGGCACGGTCCTTTCACCTTGGCATCTTTCTTTACACACCAAATCTGGTTCTCCGCATGTGGATACTATCTCGTGTCCACGTTTCCCAAAACGTTTGACGTTCTATTCCTAACAATCAACGTGGGGATCAGCACTGCGTATCGACTAGCTTGTAGATTTTGTATCGATGATCAGGTTCCTCTCAAATTCAATTAATTTTGTGATATGACTTACCCACACACCTACCTCATATCCTTCGTTTAAGTCCTCCTATAGTAGGAATACGCGGAACTTTTTATTTAGTGACGTTTTATATGGGAACCACTTTCTGAATGTAGTGAATGTACAGGGGAGCATATGCATTGTCGGAAAAAAACTGGATCATTTTCATATCAAACGTCATTAAAGTACTCTGCAAAGTATCTTGACTGTAGTTAGCTTCCTTCTTAATACGCTATTTTCGATGTTCCTGAGTGTATTTAGTGATGTATGCATTTCTGCTTTCTGACGAGACGGAAGTAATAAGGTTTTTATCGAAATTCTCTACTGCATTCAAACGAACGGATTGGTCCTGCTCTAAATAGGGCAATGCACATTCAAACATGGTCAAATATCATATAATGGTTACAGCATCATTCATATGAACATGAAACAATACATTCACAATGCTATACAACACATTATGAACAGCAGAATACAAGTACACGAATAATCTAAATCTCGATACTGGTCTACAGAATGTACGATGTGCGTTATACACATCATATTTCTGAAACTTCGTGAAGTTCATACCCGAACGTATTTCTTAAGCCTTTTTCTGTTGTGTACCATTCATTGATTAAACTCTTTTATCAGTAAGTTCAGTACTTTAATGTACATGAATTTCAGATTAAGGGGTCTCAGGACTCTTAACGCTTGTCCGTGTATCGAAAAAAATATCATTTTTCAAAACAATATAATTTACCAATGAAAAAAAAGCAGACAATTGAAACTTTTACCACATAATATTCATATCTATTTACACTTTGTCTCATATTTTCATGAGATTTGAAGAAATATTTAAAAAGTTATAATGAAAAATAAATTAGACATTTTTCAAAATTAAGGAAATCTATATTTTGCTGCGCGCAGGATTCTGAAGAATATTATTGATTAAAATTTACAAAAGTGATGTTATCTAGTAAAAAAAAGTTCAATTTTAAAGTTATACACACTTTTAGAGAAACTTAGAGAGAAAAAAATTTTAATACAATTATTAAAAAAATTATGAAATTTTAAGATAAAATCCAACTAAAATTCATATAAAAGATTTTCTGTTAATAATTTGTATAAAAATTGATCTATAAGTCATAAAGAAACCTTTTTTGAACATGTATATGAAATTTCCCTCTGATATCTTAAATAGTTTCTGAGAAATCCTGCACGCTACTTAAAAATTTTTGTTTTGAGGAAAATGAAGTTAAAGTTGAAAAATAATAAAAAAAGAATTCACATAAAATAACATACACTAAAAAGCCCCAGGATCATAAGTACTTCCCTCAGTAATCTTATGGTGTTCCATTTCTTTAGCTTTTTTAATTTTTTTAACCTTACGAGCTTCAAAGGAAGCTTCAGTTGCTCGCTTCTTGGCAGTTGAAACGCGCACTTTGTTGACACTTACACATTTATAAATGTATTTCCTGTGAATTTTCAAGCCTAAAGCAAGCATCAAATCAGCTTGACTTTTACGTCCATCATTGTATTCACATACAGATATGAAAGTGGCTATTTTAGCAACTGTTAGGCCTGACCCAATTACTTTTGGGCTATATTTCCAAATCAGCGAGTTCAGTGACTCATTTGCATTTTGGGTTTTACCACCTAAACATCTTCACAGCAGCTTCAAATGCGATAAATCCTTAAAAACAGGTTTAATTGATTCTGAAACTGCTTTTGGTAAGGTGTTCTTGTGTTTATATTCCTCAGCTTTGCTGTTAAACTCCGAAACATTATATTTACACCAACTATCGCTGCCTTTAGGGCAGAATTAATGCTTCGGCTCATCATCTGTACTAGCTGTATGAGCCCATACAGCCCAGATAGCTTGCCTCATCTCGCCAACATTTTGAGCATTGGCACGGATTGCATTACCATAGTAGATTGTCAATTTATTTATGACAGCATCCATTAGGCGACCCTTTCCACCAATTGTTTTCCCATCAGACAGCTTCTTTTTCCCCATTGAGGCTTTCAATTTCCTCAAGTGGCTGCCCATTCGCTTTTGAACGTGTCCAACGCAATCAATTTTATCAATTGTGATGCTGTCACCATATGGCTTTTTTTCAACAATAGATAAAAATGTTTTTGAATCCCCATCACCGATGTACTGTTGATATATTAAGCCATGTTTGCGTTTAGATCTGAGAAAAATTCTTTGCATTCCACTGACTTCCATTTGTCTAGCGGATCCGTAGTGGTTTTTTTTACAAAAATACTGGTGTTTAGCCAAATAAGAACTATATTTGGGCCCGAACTTTGGCCCTTTATATGAGTTGCATCCTTTGCAATGCGAAGACATGATTTCAATATCAAGGACTTTCCTACAATCAGCTCCAATCAGAGTTCACACCCCGATAAGAGACGTATGACCTCGTGTCTTCCATGTCCCATCACCACTAACTGCAATAGAATTTGCAATGTCATCAATAATTTTCTCTTCTTTCGCAGCTTTTATCATTGATACATTTACAAGAGCCTCCTCGCATCTGCTATCTTTTTATTTATTACGTCATATGCCTTCTGAGACACTGGCTTTGGCAAACACATAATGGAGCAAAATGTCTCGAGTGAGGATAATCCTTGGCCTATATATCTCATCGCTAATACAGACCGTCTATTAATTTCAGGTATATTTTTTTTGTCACCAATCAATTCACAGGAATTGAATTTCGGTTGAACTCCACATGTTTTGCAACTTATTAGGAAAGTTGATGACAATCCTATAGTGGATTTTTCACTCAATTTTATTTCCCCTTGGCACACAGTGCAATGCATATATTTTTCTAATTCTGAGAACATTAAATTAATATCTATTAATCTATATCCCAGAAATCTGTGACAAACATCTTTTTCTAAAGATTGCGAAACACTATGTGCACAAGGTAACTTTTTAGCAGATGTACTTTTGTTTGGCGCTATATCTTCAAACACAATTCTGCCAAATTCAGACTTCGATTTCTTCATGTATTTATTACCTTGAAATCTTTTTTTTTTTTGGTCTCGGTCCAGACGATAGTTTTTTCACAAGATTATCCATATCAAAACACTTATTGCGATAGAGATCTAATCACGAATAAATTTTACAGCGAAAGTAAATAAACAAACTCAGAAAAAGCAAAGTTAAAAGTTGAGTTGCTACACTCCTACTTATTCACAAATTTATTTTGATATTAAATATGACTCTTCTTCTTAAACTATTCAGCAAGAGAGAATAATGATTAGAAAATTCTGACAGCTGTCAAAAGTGGGCGTGGCAGTGGCTTGTTTTGGTTTACTTTTCACCAGGATGGTTTAGTTTTTTCTCGATAACTCTGGAAGTTTTCGAAGTATCGTTATAATTTTGGTACCAAACTGTTCAGAACAAATGAGGCTCTAACATATATTTTTTTCAAAAAATCAAAAATTTTGAGGTTTAAGGGTCCTGAGACCCCTTAATGATTCGCATATCAAATGGATGATTCAAAAAATTAAATCTTGATATATAATAAAATTTTAAACCTATTTCTGCAGGTAACAAAAACAAAATATCATATTTTATAGAAATAATGCTATTAATAAAAATTATAACCTATATTTTAAAGTGTATAGATAACTTAACTGATCATTTCTTAAAGGAAAATTAGTGAGGAGTTAATATTGTACACTAAAATCGAATTGGTCAATAGTACTATATAGAGGTGGGGATCATAAAGAAATAATTATTTTTGAAATTTGAGATTGAAACTCATTTTAAAGGATTAAGTTAATTTAAGACAGTTGACAGAGGGAAGTATTTGATAGAGAATCAGAAAATGTTCAACTTGCGGACGCTTCTTGTAAGAATATTTCTTTCTTTTATAGTATTTTCAATCAAAGCAATCTTTTTTTTACTCTGGTATTGATTCAAATTAACTTACCTCTTACATCTATTTCACCAACATCGATATAACGAAGAACAAATCCTTCTTTATCAAATCCAAAAAAAGATGTAGGGGTATATATGTTTAACACCTGGATGGAAGACAACGAGAATTAACAAGAAAATATTTAAAATTAAATTCTTTATTAAAAATCTTTTCTTTTTATAAAATACTTAAGTTTATAAAATTGAATTTAACATAATTTTCTTTATTGACGTTTCATTTAGGAATATTCTCCATATAAGCATCATTTGAAATTTCAACAACCACTTTCTTAACAAGTTTTTATGAGACAAATTTTTTCCTCATTATTATATTCTTGACATAGAAAAAATTAACAGTCGCAAGAGAACAAAAAAATGCAGTAGAATATTTGAATAACATAGAATGTATTTCCAGTATCACTTGAAATTTTAGACTAAACAATTATTAATCATATACTCTAGAAACTCCAATTTTGAAAACAAATTAAAATAAAAAACATGTCGTAATTCATTCTGCATAAATCCCCCGAAAGAATCAACTGTTAAATCAAGGAAATTGAGAGAACATGCAACTATATAAAGTACCAACTCTTTTATTTTTCCTGAAGTTAAATAATTTTGTGGAATTCATTATCTTTAAGAGAGATATATATTTAAAAGTTAAATTTTACTGTGTTTTCATCACAACACATGTTCTATATATAATCAAATTTTCAATAGAACAGAATTTTGCAATTGTCGATATCATTTTCTTTTTAAATATAATTACACACAAATAGGGAGAAAGTTACACTCAGGAAAACTGAAAATAGTGTCCCAAATAGGAAGTTAGCTACAAAGACAAAGATTGCTGAGAAGTTGAATGATGTCTAATAAGAAAATTGTCCATGTTTGGAGCCAATACACATGACTAATTACCTGGCAGTGGCGCTGCAATAAAGAAGCGGGTCTAATAGAATCTGGCATTTTGCAGAAGATTTAAAAACTTAACGATCACATTCTAACTCTAAGAGGAATTTAGTTAGTGAAGAATGCATGGTAGACATATGAGAAAAAATTGTACCCAGTTAAGTTAATTTCAGAGGAGCCAGAACATCGGCATGAAAACCGCAGGTTCGTCGACTCACTGTGATGCTCGCCAGGTCCATCGTTTCGACTATGCCTGTAGAACGTATTGGGAACACTGGGCACCGGAAGGTATCCAGATATGGGAACCGGGTCTAGAGTGATCAGGAAAACGAAGAATGAGAAAATCGAAGGATTGTGCATCAAGCACTCGTGGAGCGAACAATTACTCGTTCCGTGATACAATGAGTAGTAGGGTTGCCAATTGTTCCATAGCCCATTTCCAGACACCTTGCGGAAACGAATGTGCAATCCAAGCACCCCTTTCGTGTACACCGAACCGCTTTTAACACAGAAACATCGTTGAAATAGTGGTACTAAATCAGAGGGACTTGGAATGCCACATATTAGCAAAACGATGTGTTTATTGATAAAGCTTGGCTTATTTTGCGAAAGATGATAGCTGAATATAGGCTTTCAGGTTCCCTGGAGAACGATGCAGTTCTACCCATGGTGTTAAAAGACACATTACCTGCACACCAGGCACAATGGCTTGGGAGCTCATAGATTATGATAAACAGTCTTTTATAATTATGATAGGAGGACCCATCCCCTTGGAAGCGTTTTTCTTCTTGGAAGCCATCGTTTTTGTGGATGAGAATACAAAGCCTCACCGAATTGCTGATGTTCAGTAACTACTGGAAAGTGAAGTATCACTCGAATAGATTGGCCAGTGTTGTCCCATAATTTAAATTCCTTAGATCATGCGTGGGATACTTTGGGGAGACGCCTTGCTGAACGATTACATCCTCCAAGGAACACCCAACAATTGAAACTGATGCTGATAGAAGAATGGGCACTCTTCCAAAAGAACTGTAGGACAATCTCGTACTGAGTATGCAGAGACGGTGCGAATCAACCATTGCAGTAAGGGAAGGGCCTATACTAAACTAAGGAAACTTGTTTTACCTCTTGGACAGGCAATGATGTTTAATGATACTATGAGCTGAATAAAGTTTTTTTATTTGATTCCATACTATATATATTATATTCATTTTTGTGCAACTATGCTTTCGTCATCATTTAATTAAAAAAAAATGCTCTCCCTCATTCCTGAATTTCATGTCTCCCTGATGAGAGACAAAGGGAAACTGTATAAACTTCAACTGTAAACTTCAACTGTATTTTTTCAAGGGAAAAAATACAGTTGAAGCAAAAACTTGGCTTGATGCCGAGTTTCCGGACACTGTCCCAGAAAAATCAACCATCAAGGATTGGTATGTTAAGTTTAGACGTGGTGAAATGAGCACCGAAGACGGTGAACGCAGTGGACGCCCAAAAGAGGTTGTTACCGACGAAGACATTAAAAAAAATCCACAAAATGATTTTGAATGATCGTAAATTGAAACTGAATGAAATAACAGACACTCTAAAGATTTCAACTGAACGTGTACATCATATCATTCACGAATATTTGGGTATGAGAAAGCTCTGTGCAAAGTGGGTACCCCGCGAGCTCACTTTTGACCAAAAACAACGACGAGTTGATGATTCGGAGCAGTGTTTGAAGATGATCAAGTGTAATGAACCCGAGTTTTTGCGTCGATATATGACAATAGATGAAATATAGCTCCATCATTTCACTCCGAAATCCAATCGACAGTCATCCGAGTGGACTGCACACGATGAACCCGCTCCAAAGCGTGGGATAAAACGCAACAGTTGGCTGGCAAGGCTATGACGTCTGTATTTTGGGATGCGCATGGAATAATTTTCAATGACTACCTTGAAAAGGAAGGACCATCAACAGCAACTATTACATAGCGTTATTGGACCATTTGAAGGACGAAAATGCCGAAAAACGGCCGCATTTGAAGAAAACAAAAGTGCTGCTTCACCAAGACAATGCACCGTGTCACAAGTCAGTGAAAACGATGGCAAAAATCCATGAATTAGGCCTCGAATTGCTTCCTCATCCACCGTATTCTCCAGATCTGGCCCCCAGAGACTATTTCCTGTTCTCAGATCTCAAAAGAATGCTCGCTGGGATGAAATTTTCGTCGAATGAAGAGGTGATCGCCGAAACTGAGGCCTATTTTGAAACAAAGGACAAATCGTACTACAAAAATGGTATCGAAAAGTTGGAGGGTCGCTATAATCAGTGTATCACCTTTGAAGGGAATTATTTTGAATAAAAAAAAACTAATTTTGCCAAAAAAAATGTGTTTTACTGTGATAGGCCGGGGACTTTTCAATTGACCTGTTATTTATCAAATTTGTAAGTGATTTAAATACTTTAATAGTGTAATCTGTTTTAATACAACAAATGTAAGACTTCTTACAATTATAATTTCTTTTTAAGTATTTGATATTAAATTATCATTGCGTAGTTCAAAACTAAAAATGATATTTACATAAAATGATGCATGCCTTTTATCTTCGAAATAGATCATAGAAATTTTAATTATTTTTCGTCATTGAAATTATTTTACATTTGTGAAAGTTAAATAATTATCCATTAATGAAATTATTTTACGACTGAAATTTAAATAATTATCTATTATTGAAATTGCCTTACATTATTGAAATTTAATTTATCATTTATTATTAAAATTATTTTACAATAATAAAATTTCAATCACTCTGTTTTATCAAAAATAATATTAACTTAACTATTTATAAAATAAAAATTTATGTGTAAATATTCCATTCACTTTTTCATTTTATTTGTTTGAACTAAATATAAGTGTGAATGATAAAAAAAATAATATACTTACCTTACTTTTTAATAATCAAATATGATAATATTATCAATATATGTATCTATATTTATTGAAACAAAAGTTTATGTGGGCCATCTAGCGAAAGGTTTACAAAACAGAGAAGCATGAAAGTTGGTACATAGAGTCTATGGGCACTCATTGTAAGCCTCTTGAAGCCATTTTTTCCCAGACTCCCTTTAGATTTCTTAAGATATTAAATACATAAAATATAGTTTGTTCACAGTTTGAACGTCTGCTCTGACGTCACAGACTTTCTCCTTTGTGTATCAGAGAAGTTACTTAAAGGTAAATCTAATTACTGCTATGATATTTATTGTTTATTTTTCTTTTTATGATATTCAGTTATGGCACCATTTAAATATTTGTTTCTATTTGTCTTCTGTTTTAATACATTTATTTGTTTCACTTCGAGGTTATCTTCTGTTTTAGTTTAAATTTATATTTCTAGATTCCAAGACCTATTCTGGTGGAGATGAAACTTGATCAAGATGGGGGATTCCCTTAGTCCCCTTCCCTCCCTGACTCTCAGAGAGAGAGAGAGAGAGAGAGAGAAGCTCTTAAAAAAATTTTGATTGAGAGTCATTGATTAACTGTTTATTGATGAAACTTTAATTTTCAAACACTTCGGCACATCTAATTCTGTTTTCAAATTCATTTCTGCCCGTTATTATGCTAAATTTTGTTATTGAATTAATGTGTTAGTGAATTAAATTTTTAAAGCTGATAAATTTAGTTACTAGTATGCAAGCAAATGTTGAATTGGGGAGAAACGTGAAGCGAACATGAACCTCTTTAGCTAAAATTCAAAATATAATAGTATTATAACGAGGAAACGAAAACATTGTTTTATAATTGAAGATGTAAAGCTAATAAAAGTTTCCAAGAAAAAAAATAATTATCACAAGATCATTGAATAATTCAATTGTTGGATGTGTTGGCTGTACAAGGCTGGGAAAAACTAATTTAGCCATTGGTAGACGCGTGAGAAAGAGTGAAAAAGCTTGTTTATGCCGAAGAAGTGTCTGACATATTGTTTTCTACTCATTTCTCAATTGCCCACGGTGGAAGGGACATAATTAAATACACTTTTTATAAGTATAACGCAAGTGCAAATAAAAGTGCTTTAGGATTTATGGGAACATTGTTAATAAAAACATAAATGACGAAAAAACGGTCTATTGTAAAGCTGATTATTCCTTAGCATTTCAGAGGTAGATGTCAGGTGGATCTCATCGATTATCAGACTCAGAAAGGTATGAAGTTCACGTTTCTTCTCGAATACTAAATTCACTTATCAAAACATGTTGTATTGAAACCACTCACATCAAAACGGGAGGATGTAAAAGACTTTGACTTGTTCCATATTTTTCTCTTTTTTGGTGCTCCGAGTACTTTGCATTCTTATAACAGACATAAATTTTGCAGTAAAATCTTGGAATGCGTTACACAATTGTAGCCAAAAATTAAAATGGGTAATGGGTAACCTAGAAAAAACCCTCCGCCAAGAAAGTGTATGAAGAGCGAGTTAAGACACTGAAAACATGCGCGCAACTTGGATGGCTGATAACCAAACTAACTATTGTAGTGAGGGCGTACGATTTACATAATTCATGAAGAATAGTGGTTTCGTATTCTTCATTTAAAAGAAGTCAATTCAAAACCATATTCGGTTTGTCCACACAGAAGTTGTGGAGCAACTTCTTCTACTATGCTACAAAATTGTTTTACATTCGATAAATGTTGAAGAAGACTTTGAAAAATTATAAGATGCACAAGAGACTGTAATTATAGAATCAGAGTCAAATCGTACACAAGAGGACATTCTGTTAGCCCCTGCTTCAACGGAATCACAACTTAGAAATCCAATATTATCGACAATAATCTTAAGCTCCCTTCTACACCGTTGATTGACGATTGAGTTATGAAGAATGTTTAGATACTTTGCACTTCTAAGGAATCACCTCACATGTTGAACAGTTCCTCACTGAGGTTTCTCAACTTAAGAGGGATCGCCGTCACAATTTCGTACATAGCCTGTAAAAAAGTCTATACATGATCTGTATTGTGTTCTGAAAAGTAAAATCCAGTGCTCATAACAAATCATTTTCATATATGTTTGTTAACGCAATTTGTGATGAAATAGAACCTGAAGGGGAGTGGAATGGTAAAAATGTATTTTTGAATATCTATAAGAAAATTATGGATCAATAAATATAGAGTGATGAATCCAAAAAAGGTTTAGAAAAGAAAGCAAAGAAACTTATAGCATGTTCTAATAAAAGCATCAAAATGTCAACGATGGTGTCACTGTTCGATATATTATATATATATATACTGGATGGTTATAATTAAAGTGACCCTATTTACAACCATGAAGAACTTTTTCTGCCTATCGGAATTTGATAAACTTGGTATATACGTTACAAAGACCCTCTGGGAAAAAATTTCTTCGACCAGAAATAATTTAAGTTTTGTCCACCAAATGTAACTTTGGAAAATTTCCTTGTGGAAATTAGTCAAACATACAAATATATAAGGCGACTTGCAGTAAGTCCCAGAAAATCATCTGCATGCCTTTGTCATCTTTAATCATGCCTTTATAAATGAAAGAAAAAAACACTTCTAATGATTGGAGATATTAGGATGCTAATCTCGTGAATTTTTTCTGGTCGAAGGACTTATTCTTATCCAAATTTTATCCTTTTATTGTCAAAAACCTTAGAACAATATACTGGTGCACACTTGCATTGAATATAATATATATCCAATTTGAGAAAAAATATTTATTTAGTCAAGCATATTCTCCTCCTTCCAAATATATTGTTTCTCTAATCACTTGTCAAATCAAATTAAATATACCATTGTTCAAATTCTTTGTAAAATACTTCGAATGAATAACTTCAAAATATAAGAGAATCGAATATGCCCATTTTAGGTTTCTTCGTGAAGAAAAGGGGGAGCATTAGGTGGCGAATATACTTATAAATGGAAAAAAATTAGTTTTAAATTACATGTAAGTTCTATACACCGGAATGTACAGCACACACAGACATACACACACACACACACGCACACACACACATATATATATATTTGGATCAACTGGTCACCTCAAATTTAATGAACTGATTGAGAAGCATAAGAGTAATAATACATCAAGTTAGGATGTCAAACATTTTAAAGCGTTTTTTTAGAAAATTGATTTTAAAATTTTATAACAATGTACCTGCTTCGAATTTTCTACTTTTTATCTGTTACTTGTGTTGATACCCCTTGCCTCCTATGAGCTTGCCTCGACCCAAAACTAATATGTTGTGGCCAGCAGCATCGCTAAACCTGTCGCCAGTGGAAAATTCATGGGATGGTGCGTTCGGTCTGTTAAGACATGATTGCTACTACAAAATATTCCAAATCTACATGCCAAATTTCAATCTGCATGGAATGAGCAGTGTTCAGAAATTGATAAGAGCGTCTATGATCTCATGCCACGATGTGGGACTGAATATACGGAAAATAAATCGGCCCAACATTCCTTTGAGAGTAGTAATGATTTAGGTTTAATGTAATGAATTAATTGTAATGAGTTAGGTAATTTAGGTTAGATGACTAATATATTCTGTCTTACCTAAATTCAGTTTTTAATCATTTCTTTTTGTTGGAGAGTTCTAATTTTCAAATATCATTTCCATTTGATTCTTCCATCTAGGTGCAATTTAAGAAATAACACAAAATTCCCATAGATGTAGACTTTCTCCCCATACTACATTTTAACTAATTTATCAATCGATATACGAGGCATGTTTTTTAAGTAAGTACCGTTTTGAAATTAAAAAAAGACGTGCAAAGATATCGCAATAACTTATTTTTACATGAAAGCCTGTACCTTAATCTACTTTTCTACATAATTTCCGTGAATATTGAGGCACTTGTCATAACGTGGCACCAGTTTTTGAATACCCTCCTCATAAAATTCTGCCGCCTGACTTGTTTACCACTGTATCACAAATGTTTTGACTTCATTATCGTCTTGAAGACGCTGACCGCCCAGGTGTTTTTTCAAGTGCTGGAACAAATGGTAGTCGCTGGGCGCCAGATCAGGGCTGTATGGAGGATGATCTAGAGTTTCCCATTTAAAAGATTTGATGGATCTTTGGTCCGATTAGCCACATGTGGACGGGCATTGTTATGCAGCAAAACGATACCCTTACTTAACTTCCCACGTCTTTTGTTCTGGATTGCACGACGCAGATTGTTCAATGTCTCACTATAAGACGCTGCATTGATTGTCTCATTACGAGGCAGAAACTCCACTAGCAATACTCCTTTTCTGTCCCAAAAAACTGTGCACATGATTTTCCGAACAGAAATTGTTTGCTTAAACTTCACGCTTTTGGGTGATGATGAATGTCGCCATTCCATGGATTGTTGTTTCGATTCTGGTGTGACGTAGGCCACCCATGTTTCGTCACCAGTAACAATTTGGTCTAAAAAATCTTCACCTTCATTACGGTACCGCTCAAAAAAGGTCAATGCACTGCCTAATCGTTGGGTTTTGTGCAAATTCGTCAACATTTTTGGAACCCAACGTGAACACAATTTCTGGTAATTCAAGTTCTCGGTCACAATGAATATCGATCGGTTTTAAGCCTTTAGCACTAAGAAATCGTATAACAGCCCGTACTTCACAATCAGCGGGACTCACGATTGTCGGAGGCATCTTAAACACTCAGTAAACAACGTACACAATGAAGAATCAGACTGTAATGGCGTCAGTGCGTAGACAAGAGATGTAGGTAACCAGCGAGCATGCGCGGAACGCCGACCGGAGCGCTGCGGCGGCGGAATCGCAAAACGGTACTTACTTAAAAAACATGCCTCGTACATAATCGGATCCATAAAATTGTATTTCTTACCTCTGGAGGGTTATAATCCGTTACAATTGTATCTATTTGATATTCCCTTCTAAAATCCATGTACTGAAAGTATAAAAAAAGAATTTTTGCAAAAGAATTTTTAGTAAAAATTTTTACGAACCCGCAATGACTCTTTCATGTAAAGTCATTGTAATAAGGTAAAAGAGGCATTTATAGAGATATCGAAGAAACCAAATTTAAGCAACTCGTTCGCATCCTTGGTGATGATTTTGAAGACTTAGTGAGAAGAGGTGACTTTTGCGAAAAAATGAAGGTTCTGAAACTTTTACGAAATATCAAGTAGGAAAGAAATTATGGCAATGTACGGAAAATTCTCTGTGACCTCACATTCGATCGGTATAGCTCCACAGAGAGGTGCAAAGTCAAAATGAATTGGTTGGGATGTAGTGTTGGAACTGATTAACCTAATTTGCCGTAAGGTGACCTGAATCTGCTAGGACCGCCGCAAGTTGTTTTAATCCATAAGAAGTAAAACTTCAGATACTGATCCGTATTATGTAATGTTATGCTGATCAGACGAATATTATTGAAAATACCGGGACTGTCAATACAAATGCGGTTTTGTATTTGTGTTACTGATATGTGCAAGTGCGGTTTCGGCTCTTGTTGTGCTGCTCATCTGTACTAGAGCTGTGTCTCCTTATTGTATTGTCCATTTGTCCAAATTTTACTACATATGCTCGTTTTGTGATGAATATTTATGAATAAAGTGCCATTTACATTATCCTCCTTGTTTGAATGATTTCCTTTATAATTCAACGGGATATAAAATTTTAAAATTAACGATTTCGAGAGCAAACATTTCCGGCTAACAATATGTTGTTGAACAAATTGAGTTGTTTCGGATGTATACGAAAGAAATCAGTTCAACTAGAGGTTAATAGCAAATGACACTTCATTCAAAAATATTTAGGACAGTATGATTATAAGAGCCTAAAATTGGACAAATTAATAGCACTAACATAAAACACTGCCATTGTCTGGTCAGCAAAAAAAAACACCTACATAGCACTCTTAATAACGTTCAGCGCACAGGCTTACAAGTTTGCACTAAGGATAAGGTGACCATACGTCCCACTTTTATAGGGACAGTAACGATTTTTAACAATTTATTCCACTTCCGCGTTGTTTTAAAAAAGTCTCGATTTTTTGAAAGAATGCACGTTAAGCTAGGGAACGTCAGGAGAACGGGAAGGGAATATACGGTTTTCGGCTTTCATGTAGCTATTTCACCAGGATATGAGCTTTATATTATTTTTGTAAATTTTATTTTGCTAAACTTTAACAATAAAAATAATTGATGAGAACTGATTATCAAGAACTGCTTATTAAAATTCGCCTTGATCAGTTACAGAATACTACCACCATTGTTTGTTCTTAATGATCAGTGGCTTTTTACGTCATTGGCAGCTATGAAAACATTTTGTGGTTGTAAAATGAAGAGAGAATGTCCCCCTTTGTATACTTCCACAATTTTATTCTTATGGCGATATGCTACGCTAGCGATCTAACATCATTTTGAATATTGTTGCAAAGGAATTACATCTCATACAAAAATTGGAAACCGAGGGGAATTTTAGAGAGGAGCATATCTAGGACTGTAACTGTCTATCATGCGATACATATCGTACTGCATGCTAGGGCTAGTTAAACAAGTGATGTCAATAAATCAGCTATTCAAATAATTTAGATAAATAATTTATTTAGATACCAAAGGTAGGTATTTTTAGGTACCAAATTTTTAATAAAGAATCAATGGTGTCCTGCTTTTCGAATGTTAAAATCTGGTCACCTTAACTAAGGACTAATCGCCATAGTTACTCTTCGACAGAATTCCGACTGTTAAGGCTCTAACCAGCAGTTTCTCCACAAATTCTCTCAGCCACGATACCGGCAGATTCCTTGGCAGATCATCTCAGCAAATGCCAATCGCTTCCACTCGTAATCACGCTTGATTCCTCTTCCGAATACGCATCTCTCTCTATATAAAACTGCTCCGATTAGTTGTAACGTTACAGGAAAAATTCAGGAAAATTCCACAACTTTCCATATTTTTGAGAGCAAGCTATATTTCAGCATTTTCAAGAAACATTGTTTTGTTGCCAAATTCGTCACCGAGTTCAAGAGATCATTGCAAAAATTTCCTTGGCTGACTGATAAAATCTCTATGAATGTATCTTTTTTTAACTAGAGACGTTGCAAGGAAGCGTCATCTTGGGTTCCGAACAAAATTTTAATATATTGTAAGAAAATAATATATATAAGTATTGTGTGATAAACTTTTAAAGCGAAAACGATTGCAAACAATCATGAGTACAATCCTCTTTCAAATTGTTGTTAAAATTGTAAAATATATAATTGTTCAAGTTATAAATTTAATTATCTGCATTAGTACATCTGTAAACTCGTGAACCTAGTTTCTTTTCTTTTCCTATGGATTTGTATCCGAATCAAAACAATTATCATTCTCAAGAATCTCAGTAACTTAAAAACATATTGAGGGTCATATGGCTGTAAGGACCACAGTATCAATTAAGACTGGAGATTACGCGTTGAATGAAATAGAAGATTTCTCGAGAAAGGTTATGGTAGTTCAGAAAGTGAGGAACCACTTAATATATGCTACTAAGTGAGAGGACACAGTAACACATCAATCAATAACTCCCGAGACTAACCCAGAGATGGCGCTCGTAGTAAACCAGTAACCAGGTCTTTCTAGAGTACTAACCTTTGCTTGAAACGTGTCAAAATTTTAAGTCGATCGGACCAGAAACAGCTGAGTTATCGAGGTTGGAGTAAAGTCGTTTTGTAGTTTGTTTAAAAAATGGAAAAAACCGAGTTTCGTGTTCTGATAAAACATTGTTTTTTAATGGGTAAAAACACCGTGCAAGCGAAACAATGGATTGAAAAATGTTACCCGGACTCTTGTCCATCAAAAGCAACGATTTGTCGGTGGTTTGCCGAGTTTAAACGTGGTCGTACCGACACAAATGACGCGGAACGCTAGGGTAGACCTGTGGAAGCCGTTACACCGGAAAATGTGAGTGAAGTGACAAAAATTATAATGAAAGATCGTAAAGTGAAGCTCCGTGAGATTGCTGAGATGACACAGATATCATATGGAAGTGTATTTACTATCCTTCATGAAAAATTGAGCATGAAAAAGGTTTTTTCCAAGTGGGTGCCGCGATTGCTTTCGATGGAACAAAAACAGCAACGAGTCGATGATTCAGAAAGCTGTTTATCGCTATTTACTCGCAACAAAAAAGATTTCTTGCGGGAAAAAAAAAAAAAAAAATATAGAAAAACGTTGGAACGAATGTATCACCCTAAAAGGTGATTAACAAAAGGTGTTACGTTGATGAATAAAAAAAGTTTGCAAAACAAATGTTGTTTTCAATGTTAGTCTCGGGAGTTATTGATTGATGCGTTACTCAATTTGCAAAAATCATAAATTTTTGTTTTTTATGAAGTTCAGTTATCCTTAGTTTTGTTATTAAGATTAAAATTGCAACTTCTGTCTCTAAAATATCTTTATGTAGTTTTGGAGCAAAAAATATTAATCGAAATTAAACCAATGACACCAACCTGTCCGCAGTGCAAACTAATTAAGTCAGGTTTCTGAAATCGATGTTCTACGAACAAATAGCAAATGTTAAAGTCAAGCATTCTGAGTTCAGAGTCTCCTTAAAGGCATTTTTGTAGCATTAATTTTAGACCAATATATGTTTCAAAAGTGATTAAGGTTCCTGTCTACCAGACTTTTGATTCAAGAACGTAATATTAACTTATAGAATTTCCACTTTCGTCCTCAAATGTTTAAAATGTTACATACATAAATGGGAAACATTGCATTCCAAAGAGAATAAAGTAATTAACGTTTTTGCAGAATAAAATTTACTCATCGAATTTTCAAAATATTATAGAATATTTCGGAAGACCTGAAAACCCAAAAATGAATCATTAAAATAAGGACAAAAATAATTTTAAAAAGTCGAAAGAAAAATCTAATTCTATAGAAATCTTCATTATTTTTTGCTGCTTCAGATCCATCATTTGCATAGATGTGAGGACGGTAGTAGAAATCTCAATTATATAATTAACACAACGTTCACTGAATCATAATTGCGGTTAAGCGGGAGTCATAAAGTGACATAGGACACAAATTGCTAAAATAAATAATTTTTAATCATCTTCACGAACTTCGGTCTGTTAATTTTTATTGTTTGCTTACGTTAGGCATAAAATTGTTTTAAATATATGCATACATTTTGAATTATTAAAAAGTTTTTATTTTTTCATGTATATTTAAATCGATCCTTAGGGACTAATATATAAAATGTTATAATAAACTTTCTACTCATATCGGAAAACAAATAAAAGAATTAGGGTTTTTAATTGAATCGAGATAAGAGAAAAAGTACAGTGCGTTCTTTTACTGAAAAAATAGTCTAAAAAATATTTGAATTGAAAATTTTGAAATAACTTGTCAAAAGTATCAGAAAGTCATTCATGTAAACATATCTCATTTAATATTAGAAAATTCATTTTGTAAAAAACTTTCTTTAAAACCAATTTCTTCAAACCAATTTAAAACGCTTTCCGAGACAATAATACTGAATTATTAAATAATTTAAAAATATTAAAATATTTTCATCTTTATAATTTTTACAGCTAATAATAAATGAATGTAAAAAAATTTTCATTCAAAATATTTTTTGAATAGACTGTTTTGGCATAATTTACTAATGGTTCTAGGAATAAACCGCCTTTTACACAACTGTTTTTTTTTTATGAAGAAGTTTTATTTCAAGAGCATATTTTTAGGAAGAAATAGAAAAAGGAAGAAAGAATAAAAAAAATAAAATAAAATCCTCTAGAGAAAAAGAAAAATATAAGAATGAGATAAATTAAGTTTAAATACACAAATCTTTTTTAAAAAGTATTGGTTAAAACAATCAATCCGAAAAACTACTATAACAATAAAAATTAATATTTTGAATGAAAAATAAATCTTCGACTAGTTTTTAAAAACAGAAGAAAAGAAAGAAAAAGAGGAAGGAAAACACTCTCACCTTCCTCAACATGGTTTCAGCTTCTTTAATATTGAAATTACGAGCTGAAAAATAGGACAACAGTTTAGCAATGTAAAATTATTACTCTATTGAGAAATTCCTTTCTTAATATATGTTCTTTAAAAACTACGTTATTTTTTCTTTTTTGTTTTCAGCTTCATAGTTAACGTTTTATACACGATTTTTCTTTTTAATATTTATTTCTTATGTGAAAGGACTAAAGGTTTTTGATTTGCCTATCTAGGAACATGATATATTTAAGATTAAATTCCTCACTACATTTTCTTTTTAAAATGTTTCATCAAAAAAAAGTATCAGGTTTTCAAATCATAATAAATTACTATATTTAAAGTATTAATAATTTTCTTTTAAATATGCAGAAAATTCCTTCTGTCTGGAATATATTTATTTGTTGTTTCATAAAATGAAATTGAGAAAGAAATTTAATTTATTAATTTTTGTTTTTAACAATAGTTAAATAAAAACGAAACGCACATTTCAATGTTTTCTGAAAAGAAACAGTTTGACATGTGTTTAACTACAAAACTAATTACTTCAATAATGCAGATACGATATAGAAGCCATTTTCGAATGATTTTAGATCATTTGTAAAAGTAGTTAATTGAAAGTGGTTCAAAATTCAGACTTTGTAATTATAAAGTCTAAATTTTCAGCCAATGATTAACGAGAGCATTCTTTTACTGGTTATTTAGGACAAAATGCATCTATTGAACATGCGTGTTGCATAAACAAAATGTTTAAGAATTTTCATTCGTTTTGTATAACAATCGAATTTGCTCAATTGCATGCTGGAGTAATAAGGATAAAATAATTAACGTATTTCTGCACGCGAAAGTATTATTAGTTACTGAAATTGTTCATACCGGTTTCATTTAATCATTCGATTTTTTTTGTTTTCAATATTACGTGTCTTAATTGTCTGTATACTTGCGTCAAGAAATTATTCTTCAAAATGACTCTTTTTTTTTCACTTTTGTTTCATTCTTCTCTGATATCTTTTACGCCTATAATACACATGTGTTGGCATGATAAGTATACTTGAGAAATCTGATCCCCCTGATTAAGTAAAACAAATTTAAAAATATTTACCTTTACTGAAGCGATAAAATATACTTTCATCAGGCAGCATCTTTGGAGTTAAGCAATCGATAGTTCGTCTTTTCAACTGAAACAAGTTTAAGAGAACTATTGTTTACATGAAATGAACTTAAGAAAAACTGGAGAAGAATTGAATTGAAACAATTTGGCAATTACATTGTATTGGAATAAACAATGACAAGCACAGTTTACAGTTATTATTTGGATGACAGTAAGTTATTTTTTGATTATCATTAGTGTTTATCAATCATTTCTGTTAATATTAATAATGACACCAAACGTGTAATCCTCTTAGAAGTCGGATCTCCTCTCATATTGTTAATTATTCAACTTCTTTATAAAAATACATACATTCATAAGTTTATAAAAGATAGAGATTTAATACATAGAAATACTTAGATCCAACCCATGATTTGATAGAGGACGTCACTCATTGTCAGAGGGCCGTATTGATTTTTGTTACAGATCTTTGAGACACGAGAGTCTTCTGATGTATACGTTTTTCTATTAAATATTATGTTAATTAAATTAGTTGTTGATTAGTTACGACTACTTAACTACGATGGAGAATTAGGAAAACTCGACACTGAATCACAACACACATATTGACGCATCGTCCAAAGAAATACAACGGATATTGAAATCAACGACCAGCGCAAGTGAAACAGGTAAGAGAACTTTTAATGGAAACTGAATCATACCTGGAAAACAAAATGTCGGAATACCTTTCAAAATTGAAATAGAAACGTACAACGGTATGTTCCATGTTAATAGAATTGATTACTAAAATTGAAGGAATGATCAACAGTGCAAGCGAAACCGTTGATCAGTTTGAAATATTCTTAGATCAATTCGTTAAAATGCAGTTTAGCACAATCACTCTGCGTGATCTGAAAAATCACTAAGTTTGGCGATTTTTATGGCGGAACTGTAAATCCAGGAAGCGGAAAAAGGGAAAATAGGAAAATTATTTCATTACTTATATTTTTCCGATGAATTCTAAGAAAAATTGCACTAATATCGAATGAAGTCTTAGTTGTTTGAAAAGATTAATGCTTGCAATATCAATTATTCCTCTATCGGGCGCCTTTCAATCACAACCAGATTTTTCATTTAACTAAAACTCTTTCATAAGCACCTGCAAAATTTAAATCTCGTTTCTCAATGAATATAAACACATAAATATCGTAGAAATAATCCGGTAAGAGGAATCCACAAGAAAAAGAAGCACTCCAAAACGGAATAAAAATTTCACAGAACTCTCATTCGAAGCAGTCCAGGATTAAAATAACGGTCTATTCCGATTATTCTAGAAATTTCCAATAGTTTCAGTTTAGAAACAACTGCTCAAAAACTGGGATGCGAAAGTGGTTATTAAAAAAGGGGGTATCTGAAGTTTTTTAATTTAGTTGGAAATTCAAAAGTTTTGCCAGGTCCAGAGGCTTCACGGTAAAGAGAAACCATCGCCAAGGTTGGGTGTGCTTAATTGCATTCCAACCGAACAATTAAATGTATTGTGTTAAAAGTAGTTGAGCTCTTATTTCAATTAGCTGATTAAAGTAATTTGAATTCTTTAAATAGCGAAACTAAAAACCTATTATTTATTAATACGATTTCTGAAAATATGGAAGCTTTAGAAGAAGTTAAAGAGAATATAATATTTTGGAAAATAAAATTTTCCTCCAAAACTGAGAAAGGGAATTCGAATTCTATCCTAATTGATAAAGTTTTGAAAAATACCCAGTTCATTAATACTTATAATTCTAAATATGTAACTATAGATTTACCAAAATTGCATATCGCTAAATATTCAGGAAATTATAAAGGAAGATCAGATTTTTATAATTTATTTAGAAGCTCTATTCATAATAATGCAAAACTAAGCAAGGTTGATAAATTTATTTATTTGAAATCATATTTATGTGGTAATGCACTTGCATGTATTAACTGACTTGTCATTTATAATGATAATTACGATAGAGTTCTGGATGTATTGAAAGACAGATTCAGAAATAAAAAAAAATTGTTTATTAATGCTCATTTGAGTAATTCATTAAACTTAATGCCAGTTAAAAACCCTAATGATGCTATGTTGTTTACGAAATTAATATGACAATGCAGAAAAGCATATACAACGTCTCGAAAGCTTAGGAATAAAAGGAGAATTTTATTCAAATTTATTGACACCCATTTTATTGAAATTAATTCTTTCAGAATTTGTTTTGTAATTTAATCCTATTCAAAATGACAAGGAGTTTGATTTAAATGATCTTTTACAGTTTCTTAATTCCGAAATTCGAAGCCGAGAAATATCATTTCAAATTAATAATCATAAAGCATCGAGTCATCAATTTCTTTCGCCACAAGAAAGGTTAAAAAATAAAAACTACCATTTCGTTAGACATACCAGTAAGCCACCACCGAAAAAAGAAAACTCATCTTCAATGTCTGTACAACGATCAGTGGCGCCATGAAAGTTGGAAAATGTTTGTTTTGCAATAAAATTCATCAATCAGAATCTTGTACTGCATAGAAAAAAGAAATATTAAAAAAGGAGATGTTTTTTTTTTTTTTTTTGTCTGAAAAATCATCACCAAGTAGCTGAAAGTTTTAAAAAGTATTTATGTTCTATTTGTAGATGATCTCATTATAATACAATACGTTTTCGAAATCGGAGTAACTATTCTTTTTGAAAGAAAGAAACCGAAATCGTTGTCTTATACGCATTCTTAAAACACAAAAAAACAATGTACTGTTGCAAACATGCCCTGCTTTACTTGATGACAAAAATGAACCAGAAATTATTAGATTGTTCTTAGAAATAAGTGCTCAAAGAAGTTACGTTTTAAAAACTGATTCTGATAAATTTAAGTTTAGTTTTGTTAGAAAAAAAGCTTTTCCATTTGCACATTTGGTGCCAAGGAGACACATAATGTAGTCAAAATTAGATTTAAAAATAGACATGATCCAAATTTATGTATCGAGATAGAAGCAGTTGAGACAGAAATTATTTGGACCATACATTTGCCAACTCCTGGTAAAAACATTGATAAAAATTTTCAATATTTACGAAATGTTCAACTAGCCGATTGTTAAGAATTTAACAATAAATAAACTTCAATTCTTCTTGATGTGGACTATTATTATGAGGTAGTTACTGGCCAAATTACACGGCTGAATAAACATTTAGTTGCAATCGAAACGTTGTTTATGTCGTCTTTAACGGGAAAGAACACAAATAGCGAGGAATTTTTTACTATGAGTATTATTACAAACGTATCCAACAGTTCAAATCAGCTTAGCGAATTTTGGAATTTAGAGAATTTGGGAATCGAAGCAGGGGTTTCCAACGACGAAAGTATTGATAGAGACACAACGTTTGAATTTGAGCCTAGGATTTCTTACCAAAATAAAAGGTACAAAGTCATATTTCCTTGCAACCCAAATGTGAAAGTATTATTAGAAAAAAATGAGCAAGTTCAAAAGAAAAGATTTATGAAATTGAGATCACCTTTTAAAAGCGATCACTCCTTATATGATGAAAACAGTTTAGGTCTAAAGAATTATCTTTCCGAAAATAGCAAAAAACGCGTTCAAGTTGATGAAGAAAATCTGAAGCAAATATCTACCACATAAAGCAGTAATACGTGCTGATAAAGCTACAAGTAAGTCAAGAATTGTATTAGATGCGTCGTCACATGCGAAGGCACAGTTATCATCAAATGATTGCTTACACACCGGTCTTAATTTTATACCAAATATATTTCTTCTTTTGCTCAAATTTCGTACAAATCCAATTGCATTTGCGGCTGGTTTAAAAATTGCCCTTTTGATGATTGAAATAGATGAAAGTGAAAGATAATTAAAATATTTTTCTGGGATGAAGATAAAGGAATTGATTAAAAAAAAGGGTTTGATATATTTTGTATGTGTAGAGTTTTGTTTCTAATAAAATCAAGCCCATTTCTTCTTGCGGCTAAGATAAAGCATATCATTTGAAAAAATACGGGGATTCATTTCCATTAACCTTTAAGCTCCTAAGCCAGCCATTGTACGTGGATGATTTACTATGCGCAGAGGTCAACGTCCAACAAGATTTGACAATATGTGAAGAAAGTTTACTGAATTTTAAGGATGCCAGCATGGACCTTCAAAAATGGAGAACCAACTCTCCCGAGCTAAGACAAAGATTAGGAAATTAAATATGAAAATAAGATGAATTGGAAGAATCATTGAGCGCGAAGTTGATAGCTTCTAAAATCTTAGGAGTTGGGGTGGAATGAAAAGCGTAATAGTTTTTATTATGCTTTTCATTCCATAAAAATTTTAGAAACCTTTCCGTCAAAAGAATTTCTACTAAAAGATACTTGTTACATGCAGCTGTTCGACTATTTGACCCAATGGGTTTCAAAGGCCTGTACACTATTCGAGTTAAATGTTTAATTCAGGAAATCTGGAGTTTAGGTTGGGACAGGGAGGACCAATGGCCCAAACAGTTAGATATTTCTTGGAGAAAATGGTGCGATTAGATCCAATATTTGAAGAAAATAAGTATTCTTTGATATTACTTTCGAAATTCTTTGTCCCAAAATGCAATTATCATTCAATTGCGTTGCTTTCCAAATGCCTCTAAGAAGGCATGCGGAATTATTACGTATTTATGTATAGAATTGGGTGACGGAAATATCATTTCCAGTTTTGTAGCATCGAAGAGCAGAATAGCTCCATTAAATCCAGAGATTGAAACTCATGGGGGCACTTTTGTCTGCATAAATGAGCCGTAAAATTGAAACTGCTCTTAAACACTTCAGTCGTTGATTTTTTTTTAGACTGACTCGTCAATAGCATGCTTCTGGATCAAGGGGGACTCGAACAGTCACAACGTGTTTGTGTAGAATAGAATATAAGAAATACAAAGATTAAGATCACTGTATAGGGAAGGATAATCCCGCTGATTTGATAAATCGAGGTTTATCCTTGGATGAACTAAAAACAACGATATATGGTGGCATGAACCTAAGTGGTTGACATTTAAGGAAACCGAAGGGCTCCTATCCTTAGAACGAATAGTCGAAACAGAAATGAACATTGATCAACTGAAGTTGAAGAAATCAATTGTTGTAAACGCAACAGTTGACGAGATCCTACCTGGGAATGATTTGATTACAAGGTATTCGACATTTAATAGATTTATTAGAATAAGTGCAGTTTTCTTAAAGTTTATTTCTAACAATAAAGTAAAACCATAATTAAGGAAAAAAGACTCTTTAAGTGCATCTAAATTTGAACAGGCTGCTGGAGTCTTAGAAAAACAAGTATATTACTTGCTTTCGAACTAAACCTCACACAGTAAATCAAATAATTGTGATAACAAAATTTGCTACACTATAAAAAAAAATTTGCAAAATTTTACTATCACTTGCAATTTATATATTAGGTTCTTTAATGTTAATCACACGTGAAATATAAACTTACATTTGTTTCAAATATTTCTTAACCCTAACAGGCATTTTAGTATTAAAAGGCATAGGGGATTCGAAATGATATTTCTTACTTTTGATGGATGTCCAAGAAATTGAAAATAATAGTTTTTTTTATAAGTTTTATATCCGGTACAGAAATAATTATTTCAGAAATCTTTTCAATAACTTTTGTGGTAATAAAACTGTTGACGAGATTTTCGTATTCGTTACAATTGTTCCACCAAGTTTAAACTATAAGATAATAATTTGTAAAATTTCGTTACAGATTTATGCATAAAGTTTCAAATTACGATATGGTTTCTTACGCAAGTTATTAGTAAAGAAAAAGAAACAGTTGGAACTTTGTTGTGAAGTTTTCTTTGTAAAAAAATATGTCATAGACTTTATTAAATTGATGAAGATTGTAATAAGCTTTCGAAATAATCAAAATTTGATGCACCATTTTATCAACTAATGAAAATATGGTTTGAATATTATATACTTTTAAAAATATTTAACATGAAAATGTTCAGAATAACTTTTTTCGCTAATGACAGATAATTATTTTTGTATTTTTTTAAATGAAGATTATTTTTACATACAACTATGATGCGTATCAGTTATACAATAAACCGTTGTTTCTTATCTCTGTTGGCTGATTTTATATTGAATTTTAACCTACGGATAAAGAATTTTTACCCTAATTTATTTTAACTAACTATAAATTAAAAGTAATTTTGTGAAAATTGTAGAGAACATTCTTCTGGATTAGGAATTGTAAACTGCTGTTTGTAGAAAATGCAACACCATGAAGGAATCATCAGAATCAAATGAAATTCGCAGCAAATGTCAATTATAGGATATTATGCAAATTAATAAAGTTTCAGAGCCATCGCGCGTGCGCGGCGCGCGCAGCGCCCTCTGAATTGATGCTGAAAGCGTATAAATGAAGTGCTGTAGCGGGACGTTGAAAAAAGTCTATGATTATTTGTTAGTGGCAAACGTTTAGTGAGACCTGAGTATGCCTCCACGACGGAAGAATAAGAAATTCAAGCAACTTACGGAGTTTGAACGAGAGAGGATAATCGGCCTTCGAGAAGGAGGATTTTCCTGTCGCGCAATATGCAGCGGAACAGTTCCACAGTGATGCGAGTTTGGAAGCAGTGGACCGACGAGCACCGAACAACTCGAAAAACAGGCACTGGACGACAGAAGGTGACGTCAGAGCGCGATGATCGACACCTGCTCCGCATGGCGGTGAATGATCGCACAGCTTCCTCCAGGCAGCTGGCAGCACGTTGGTCTACTGCTACAGGTGTACAATTGTCGGCTTCGTCAATTCGTCGTCGTCTGCTGCGCCGTGGATTGCGTGCAAGGGTGCCTTTATACAGGATTCCCCTCACGGCGAATCATCGACGGCTGCGTCGGCAGTGGGCTCTTGAGCACAGAGACAGGCGAGCTGATTGGCGCCAAGTTGTCTTTTCAGATGAATCACGCTTCAATTTGTGGACCCATGATGGCCGTGTTCGTGTTAGACGTTATGCCGGTCAACGCTGCCTTCCTGAGTGTATTATTGAACGACATAGTGGTCGAACACCCGGAGTTATGGTCTGGGGTGCGATTTCGTATCATGGACGATCCAATTTGATACGAATTGAGGGTAATCTCAATAGCAACAGGTACGTCCGTGAAGTGCTACAGCCCGAAGTCGTTCCTTTCCTTCAAGGCATCCCTGGAGCTATCTTTCAGCAGGATAATGCACGCCCACATGTTGCGCGGACTGTTCGAGACTTCTGTTCAGCACAACGCATGCAACTTCTTCCTTGGCCTGCTTATTCACCGGATATGTCGCCTATTGAGCACGTGTGGGATATGGTTGGTCGGCGTCTCGCTCGTGATCCGCGTCCTGCAGTTTCCAAAGACGAACTTTGGTTGCGCATACAAGCGATATGGAATTCTCTTCCTCAAGCAGATATTCAACATCTGTTTGACTCCATGCCACGTCGTATAGCAGCACTTATTGCAGCGCATGGTGGCTGCACCAAATACTGATTTCGGACGCTTAATTTGTTTCTTTTGTTTTGAAAATTTCATCATTTATTTGTATCAGTACAAGTCGTTTCTGCATTAAATTTCATTTGATTCTGATGATTCTTTCATGGTGTTGCATTTTCTACAAACAGCAGTATAATAACTAATTGGAAAAAACGCTCTGATCATTATGAAATACAAATTTCCTTACCTCATCTATTGCTTCTTGTTGCTCTGCAGTCACATTTGGATACAAGGACATCTTCGGAAAGTTTTGCAGTATATCTTGAGAGTTACTTTTAAATAAAAATGAGAAAATACGAATTGTATTAAAATTATATGCCTATTTCAATGACAATTCATAGTTTGCTGAAAATCTGAAATATTGCTGTGTTACTTAATGTTCGATGTTTAATCGAAAATAAAAATTAATAGCTTAATAGACAATCTATTTTAGAAATAACTGTTTGATCATGATAAAATTATAAATTGAAACTTAATATGAATAATATTTTCTATTTGAATTGAAATCTTTCGTCTAAATATTTATTCAAACTATAACCAACATTTAACAATTTCAATATTATTTTAGTTCACTTATACATCATTCTACTTTATAATACAAAATGGCGATACCATCTGCAATATAAAACGGAAAATGTTACCTTCCTATTACTTAATTGATTAAAAAAAATGCATAATTTACATTTCATTAAGGAAGTATTTCATAGGAAGTATTGATTTTGAAAGGAAGTATTGATTTCGAAAGTTACATTTATTTCGGAAGAAATAAATAACTGAGAATTTGGAAGTGTTACAACTTTGAGCTATACTCGAATGTTGCTTCATAAGCCTTAGGGATATTTTATAAATTGAATTGCATAAGACAAACCTCAACCCAACCAAGTAATATTCTAATTATTTAACTAAATAATATATTGAATTGAAGAGGAAAAACGTATAAATACGCTAATCCAAATAAAATATAAAAGAGGTTAGAAAGTAATAAGTAATTGGAAGGAGTTGGAAGTTCCTGATTAGATCACGATTAATACTTCGTAGACTTTGGCGACATCTGTTGTTTCCGAAGAAGTCAGTTCAATAGGATCCGAGAAAGATTGGTGTTTAGCATTGATGGAATAGACTAGATTGTAAACGCGTTCGGATTGAAAGGTCAAATTGATAGCAAATTCTTCATATAATATGCATCATTTAACTGACAAAGAGAAACATCTGCCTCCGGATTATTTGATTGTAATACTTTAGTGTTTAGATAGAAAGAATTTATTTGGTAAACAATGTACAGGAAAATGAATAGCAAGGGTGTGTTTTAGTGTAATATCAATATCATGTTCTACATATTTTAATGAGGAGCATAATGTAAAAAGGTAGAATGCTACTGCAAAGTGAAACAAGCTTTAACCCTTTTAAAAAGAAAGCAAGCCTTTTCCCTTTTAAAAATGCAAAAAAATTAGAACAATTGTCACTGCAAATCAAGAAATTTGCTTAACATGAAAAAAGAAACTCTTTCAAACAAAAAAAAAGTCGAGAACAGTTAATATTCAGTGGCCTCTCCTTTAGCCTAATAATGTTTCATATACGTTCTGATATACTAAGGACTAATTATCTGCAGTTATTTTCGGTGGTTGTCGCCCAAAGGAGTTCATGAGAATGTTCTGTAACTATAACACTTTTTCAGAATTATTGATACTTTTTAAATAGCTTGATATTAATGTGATTCGCATTCAATATAATAAAAATTAAGCATTATTTTACTGTTCAAAATTGAATACACAAATATATTTAAATCGAATTTCTTTTAGCTTCTAAGTTAGACATATTCTTTTTCCAATTTTGTTATCTACTAAACTGCACCTTTTTTTTTCTCACAAATATACACTGTCATCTAAATTTGTATACATTAACTCCACAAAAAAAAAAAAAAAAAACTGCATTTTTTTTTTTTTTTGCAACATTTATTTCATAATTTATACGAGTGAGTAGATGGATGGAAAAATTGTTCTACGATAAAGTTCGCACATGCGTTGGTCTAGATGATTTGAGTTGTTCCTCTCCTGCTTCTGAGTAGTTTTTATTCTGCTGCTGAGATGAGTTGTTTCTCTACTGCAACAGTTTTGGTCACGATTTTCAATGCACAGATGACTGTCAAGTTTAGTTGTTTAAATCCTGTTGCTTAATTGTTTCGCTTTGTTAATTTTTTCTTTCGCTGATGTGTTGAATTTTTTCTCTCCTACTGCTGAGCTGAGTTGTTTTTTTTTAAAAAAATGTGTGACATAATATAGTTGCTGAGTTGAGTTGTTTCTCTACTGCAACAGCTTTGGTTACGGTTTTTAATGCACAGGTGGCGGTCAAGTTTAGTTGTTTAAATCCTGTTGCTGAGCTGAGTTTTTTTTTTTTTAAACTGTGTGACATATTATATTTGTAATCAACGTGAACAGTTTCTGATTTATCTCGTTTCAGCCTGTTTTATCTTGATTCTACACAATGTCGACTGAATTCTGCGGGCCATCGGATGATTGAAATAGGTACTAAAATAATAATCTTAAGTATAGGAATGTTAAAACTGCTCAGAGCGTCACCTATTGATTAAAATATACACCAATTATTAGATTTGAAAATGATTGAAATAAATAATGCTAAAAAAATGAAATCAGGTATCGAACTCTTTTCCTCAGGATTAAATGTCTCCATAGCACATTTGCTTTTTCGTTACGCTAACAATTGTCATGTGGAGACATACAGACCTGAGAACTTATATATTTAATCTACCGAATTTGACTTTGTAGTTGGAGCATGCTCTACTATGATTTTAGTATAAAGTATTTAGTAGAAATAGTATAATGTATTAAATATTATTTTAATAACAACTTATACATTTATATTCAGTATAACGATTACACATACACAGTAAAGATACAAAGGAAATTATTTATTCAGAAAAACTCCATTTTGTATTACGTTTTACATTACAATCACTTATTTATAATACAAAATTTCCATTATTGCATGCTTATCATATCATTAGATTTTATGTCTTATTGTTCTTTGAATACGTCTAAATTCATCAACGACCAATGTCAATGGCCAAGAGTAGTAATTCCTTCACCGTTAATAAATCTTTTGTCATCTTTATATGACAAGCAAGTTTGTTTTGCTTTATTGAATATTATATTGAGTGAAATTTTAACCTAATTAAGGTCATATCAGCATATTTGAATTTTTGATTCAGAAGACATGTTTTACAGTCCTCTAATGTTACTTTGTTGATCTAAGTTTGTTTTTTAATCCCTTAAAATCTCTCTTTTCAATCTTTGTTTTGTAGGCATACATTTTCGATTTTAATCCTACATATTATGTCATAATTTCCCTTTTGTTTTCATCTTTAATTTTTCATTTTTAATTTTTCCTTTTTTGTTAACTAGAAGTAAATTACAAATGTTATTTTATCATATTCTGGGGTATTATATAAGTTAATATCATCTTTCATGTCTCTATAAACACATCATTCTTTATTTCGTTTATAAAAGAATCGGTATCAGAACACATGAGCCGTACTTTTGAGTCATAACGATCTTCATGATTAGTCGTCATAGTGAAAAGAATACATAAGAACTTTGAGATGTCTGAAATTGCCATTCCTACCTATGTTGGTTTCAAACATTTGATTTTTTTAAATGAATGGCCAATAAGTCGTCAGAAAATATTGTGCGACGACGAGAGAGAAAGAGTAGTAACAATGGAGAAACTTAAGGCGTCACTTAATGCAGGCGAAGTACTTAAACGATACTGCTCATGTGGAGCAGAAGTAGTTCTCTTATAAAAGAGAAATTGCAAGCTGTATTTTTCTTAATTTTCATTATTTCGCTTGATTTCCAATTGGGAACTTCTTAGATTCTTAAAATTATTTTTCAATTTTGCTCTTTTTTTTCCCAATTTCTAATATCTATGTTTTGATAGCTATCATGAAATTTGACAATTACGTCACAGCGCAGAAAATATTTCCTTTAAACAGTCTGAAAGGAGTAAGTATTGTGGCTGTCTTTCTCCACGCAATCGGCATTCTATTCTTTTCTTCCTAGCTTCTTCGAAAACTAGAGAAAACAAGAGTAATTTAATCTCTTCCGTCCTTTCATACTGTTTACTTCTTACTTTCGCAGGAAGGGGGGAGGGATTAAGAAATCTTTAGTTTGTGGTTACCGCTAAGCAAACTGAATGGATCGTTTTCCCTCCTGAGGTGAAATTACCCTTACGTATTCAAGTATTTAAATGTTGTCCAAACAAGGAAGAAGCTGGCTTTTTCAGTTTTTCAAAATCAGTCAAAAATCCCGTTTGATTACTTTTTCTATTTTTTTTTTCATTCTTTCTAATTTCAAAAAATCACTTTCTACAATTTAATTTTTTTTAAAAATAGTATCACTTTATTTATCAAAGATCGACAATGCTAGTGAAATATCTTCGTCCAATACAGATTAGGAAATATTCAAAATTTTGTGTACACTGATTAGTTATATAAAAATAAAATAAATTTTAATAAAAGCTGATTTTGGGTCAGAAGAAATTGCTGTGATGTATGTTAGTAAGAGGTTGTATTAACTGAAATAATTATTAGAATTTTGTTGAAAGTTTTGCCTCCATTCTAATTGCCCCAATTCTTAAAGTAAGTAGGAAAGAAAATTTATGTCAAAGAACTTGCTTTTTATTATGACTTTGATTTTTATAAAGAAAAGACACAAATTGTAATATATATACATTTTTCATTTACTTTTTTTAAAAGATTTTATCTCGATTACCCTCATTTCGAAAACAAAAGTTTTAAAATAATTAGCTTAACTTAATTTTTGCTTTTAGTGAAAACTATCACCCATAATAAAGATTTTCAAAAATTTAAGGTAAGGATAATTTTAGTTTGTAACAGGTAATCACGTTGCAGTATCAATAACATTATTGAAACAATCGTATTAAGTAAAGATATCTAAGTAAAAGTAAAATATTAGACTGAACTATTTATTATCACGTATAAAGTACGAACGTAAAAAACAAGCAATCTTCTTCGGACAAATTCTTTTTATTCCATTAGCTAAACATGACAGACATCTACATTTTTATATATACAGTTGCCACTCAAGATTAACATAAAGATTTAGGAAGTACATTGAGCGAATCCGAAAGATTATACATTTAACGAATCTTTAATATTATATGTTGAACGAATCCTAACAAACATCATATATATATGCATCAAACACACACGATAGAGACTTATGAAACACAGAATATACCAACAAAAGAGTAAATAGTATGCATGTTAAATATTTATATTGAAAGATACAAATTATATAATTTTCCAAATTTTTATAAATACTTTTATAAATTTTATACAAATTTTATTACCAAATCAAAGAGAAAAAAACAATAGAGATGGAACAATGAACATACATTTTCAGGTGTCGCTCCCTTTATCAAACCTTGGATAATTTTCCTGAAGTCAGTCGCTAAAACGTTCATTATGTTACTTTAGTACGACATTAATGTAAATATATATATATATATATAAGCTTGAATAAATAATATTTTTCAAATATATAGTGCTATTTAATAGGAAAAAAATTATACATAAAACATGGAAGTACATTAAAGAGCTTTATGTGAAAGTAATATTTTAAGATATTTCATATAATCTTAATCTACATTCATATTCAAAAAGTAATGAAACCAACCTTGAATTAAAAATATATTTTATTAATTTATCTCAATAAAAGACTGTCCACACAATCTCATCATAATAGAAATTTGTAAATTATTCCCAACTTTAATTACGTAAAATAATTTAACTGGGGAACATTTTACACCTAAGGAGACTCTATTTTTAATTACAAGAAGTGAATAACATTTCAGATATGAAATTAACACAAAATTTACATTCATTCTGTAAAAACAAGTACTTGATTAGTAATAGGATTATATTCTAAAAATTTAATTTATTTTATATTTTGGCATAGAGATTGAAAAAAAATCAATTATTGGAAAATAAGAGGAAATTATTTGAAAGAAAGATAAAATATCATTAAGCATCTCTATCGTGTTAATAAAAATACAAAATTTTCCTTCGTATTTATATTTCGGTAAGATCTCGTTATCCTATTGTCATGAAACGTATCTTTTTTATTTTAGAGGGGAGAAAAATCAATTGAATATATTTATAAGTAAAGCTTTATTAATATAATATCCACTTAATTTTAATTCTCCATGAGTTATTAGAACAAAGGGAGGGAAAAAACTAATTTGAGGTCAAATTATGAAACAAAAAATTATAAGTATTGAATATATATTGAATATATGATATATATAGGAAAATACATGAGAGCTATAAATTGTTTTTAAATTTGAAACAAGGTGACGATTCTAGGAAAATAGGATTCGAACACTCAGCTCGCAAGAAACATCGTTAGTGTCAAAATAGCGAACATAATCATTCGCCTACTCCAGACACTATTTCAATGTAGTAAGATAATGTTTTCGTTTTTGAAAACTGTACTATCCATGTTAAATTGCGCACATATCTAAGAACCAGAAAAAATTTTCACTCAATATTTTTTTTCTCTATAATCTTCATTTAATCATAAAAATTCGATTTCTTTCAATTTGATTAATACTAATAGAGTTTTGATAAAATACTAATAAATGTTCACGCAAATAATATATGTAGATGAGCATTTTATTTTATCATAAACATTTGAACAATTTTCCTTTAGTTATAATACACAATTTTAATAACGCACATTTCCCTTTTCTTCGTTAATTATGCAACACGCATGTGTTGCTAATGTATGAAAATGGCAAAACATTTAATGTATGATATATATTGCATACACTAATATAAGAAAATAGAAATATATTTAAAAATATGTGAGAGAGTGAGCCAGTCCTATTCTCAAAATCTTTTTACGTAAATGTAGTTAAAATGTTTTGTGGATAATATCTTAAATAAGTATGTACAGTTGTGTCAATCGAAATACAATTGTTACTTTTGGGTTTTAAATGTAATATAACACAATAATAATTTAATGTTTGTTTGGTTTTATTGATATCGTACTAGGAGCAACGAGGGCTATTGGCGACGAACTTCGTAATTTTGAGCCTCTGTCAAGCGACGAGGACGACACCTGAGCTGGCGATCCATCTCTTAACTTTCACCCCACCCCAACGGGAGGACGTTGAGCATCGATAGATTTAATTTGCATCAGCCCTGGCTATCTGGCGGGTTTTTAGTGGCATGAAGGCTACGACTCGATGAAAACTGCCAGCCACGAGTCTGCTACCTTATCCAATAGGCTACCACGGCCAATAATAAAATAAATACACATGCAAAAACAAACACATTTATGTAACATTTTTCCATAGCTATATGATTATAAAATACCAACACATATAAATGATAATAAAAAAAAGTAATAAAAATTTATAATTCCCTCAAAATCCTCATTTTTGCTTTCTGTGTATAATATCATATCACAGTATAATTTTATACAGATTAATTGAATACCAAGAAAAGCTTAACAATATTAGTATTATAATTTCAGGGATACAAAATTACTAAAAATTTTTATGTACATAATTTTTCGTTTTCCCTCTCTTCTCCTGTGTTTCCGAAATTGAAGCTGGGTTACGCATGAGCATCGACCTGGGATATCGTGAATCAACAAGTTCCGATAATAGACAATTAAAATAAAATAATTTTAACTTTTTTGTCGTATTATCCCAAAAATCTCATTTCCCTTAAATATTTTTTTTCTATTTTGTGACCTTTTTTTATCCAAATTACAAAAAGATAATATTCAATTTCTGCAATTTGCAGTTGACCCTGAATTTGATAGAAAAAATTGTGATTTTTTTTATAACCATTTTTCCAAATCTATCAAGCTTCCAGATGAGAATCTTTTTTTTTTTTTTGTAATTATTGTTTTTTTGAGGGTTATGCTTCAGCAAGAAACCGGGCATTTAACCTCAATTCGATCATCGTCAACTAAACTATCTGTAGTGTTTGCTAAATATTCCGCTATGAACATTCCGCAATGGCAAACTTTCAATGGATTTTTTAAAGCCTTCACAGCCTCCCCATCATGATTTATTCCGTAATCCATTGCTAAAGATCGGAAGTAAGAAAAGCTTAACATTCACATCTTAATTTTTCCTTCTTTCCATTCCGAGAAATTATGTCCTTTATTATTTCTTCGGTATCTTGAAACATATAATCTTGTCTTGCTACTTTGATGTTATTTCTATTATTTAATAATTGTAATAAATTTCTGCAACACAAGTTTTAATTTTAGCACATGTTCGAATGTACAAATAATTAAATACTGGGAAAAAAACAGGTGAATTTAAATTCTGGAGTTATAAACGATGAATGTTGGAACAGATTTACAATATCTCCATTCATATATTCGTGACATATAAAAAAAAAATCTGTTGCTCATTTTAAAAATTAATAAAGTAATTTGTGTAGTGTATTTCTTAAATACCGAGTAAAAATATCATATGAAAACGAAGGATTACTTTTTTTTTAAGAAGTCGTATATGAAGTTTACTTTTTAAACACTATGAAATACATCATAGATATGTATATAGCGGGCCAGAAATTTTCAACGAATAATACGTAACTGTAAATAAAGCTATAAAAGAGAAGCTCACGGGATTCCCAGAAATCTGCTAAGTTCCAGCAACAGATCGCAAATCTCCTTTTGTTAAAAAGATTTTACCATGTTTCCTTGCTCACTGAGGTGGGACTTTTAATTTTGCTTTCTCTTCTTTCCTTGTTTACTTTGCTGACTTAACAAATTACAAGCCAAAAAAAAAAATAAAATATGCATTTTAAAGAGCATAAAAAAGGAAAGATTATGTTTAATTACTTTTCTTATCCAAATTTCTTAGCATTTTTATGGCTTATTTAGTGCGCTAGAAGCGAGTTTTCAGACCTTTAATAAAAATTTAAAAGTACTTACAATAATTTGACAAAAAAAGTAATTCTACAGAAGTCTTCATTTCTTAATGTTCTTTAAATCGCACTTTATTATATGCAATTAAAATATTGAGATATGAGACTTAAAGTAGTAACTCCATAGGATTAACATTAGATATGGAAATTCGTTGTGGCGTGTCGACGGTAAATTTAATGCATAGAATTTAGAATGATTAATTTCTGCTTACCTGCTCTAACTTCTTCGCACTTGAAGAGGTTTTATTCTGGTTCAAAAGAAATGTTTCCTCAGCTCTGAAATAATTTAAAAATCTTCTTCTAAGACCTTGCAGTAGATATAAAGTTTTAGATACAAATCTGTTTTCCATAAATTTGCATTCGAGATATGCTTCTGCTTTTGTGTAATCTTGATTCCTATTTTTCTTTCTTTTTCTTCTAAGAATAGTTTACACAGACGCTAAAAATTCTACCTTTGTATAGACTTTAATTTCAATGGATTAAATCCAGACACAAAGGGCACCCCGTCAATATCACGTGTTTCATACTAAAAAAAAATCGTTGTGTTCTGTCTTAACACAGGATTACCCAATGTGCTTATTGTATATATCTTGTACACCACTTTATTTCTATTAATATATTTAATATTATCGTAATTCTTATATTATTTAATTACAAGCACATTATTCAGGAAATAATTTGAACATATATTTACGTATCCATTGTCTTATTCTTGTTTAATATGTTATTAAAATGTCGTTCGCTAAGAGAAGCCTCATTATACTTACTTCCGGCGTTTATTTGTATACGTATGATATAAGCTTTAAATTAATTTCTGCTTCAAACAGGTAGTACAATAATTCTTGCAAATGGTAACTCTTTTAAACTCCGTTTTAAATACTTCTAGAGATGAAAAATAAATGTAAATTATAATTCGGATCAAACTATTTCGAAGAGAGAAAATATACTATCCCGTAATAAATAAGTATAAGATGTAAAGGAAATAAAAGTATCTATATTTAATACCAGTTTTATAATAACATTTTAGCATCTTGCGATTATTTAAAAAATAGTGTCAGTTCAATGTTGTATTAAGTAATTACCGTAGTAAATTAATACTGAAGTTATTGTGTATAATTTTTTTACTTTAGGATTATTACTCAAGTACTTGTTTTATTGATTTTATATGCCTATTTATTTTTATATGCTATTTTCTGTTTTACAAACCATTGTAGCAGTTTCAGTACTTGATAAAGTTAAAATCTACGCATGATGTATGTCATTCAAGGAGATATACATAGTAATTATGTGATGACATTCATTGATGTTATTAGTAGGAAGTCAAGCCTTGATATGAAACTTAGTTTAAGTAAATTTTGTTACATAGTCTTATATCCTTTATCTATATAATGCATTCGCAGTTCACGTTTCAAATTATGGATTTAACTACATTTTTTGATTGCGATGAAAGATTAAGTTCTGAATCGGATTTCTCTCGCATGATTTCTGATTACTTTTTTAAGAAAAT
>BMAW01097490.1:84351-104113 GCA_019974015.1 Nephila pilipes
AAATACACAAATCGTTTTAAAAAAGTATTAGTTAAAATAATCAATCCGAAAAACTAGTATAACAATAAAAATTAATATTTTGAATGAAAAACAAATCTTCGACTAGTTTTCAAAAACAAAAGAAAAGAAAAAAAAAGAGGAAGGAAAACACTCTCACCTTCCTCAACATGGTTTCAGCTTCTTTAATATTGAAATTACGAGCTGAAATGTAAGACAACAGTTTAAAAATGTAAAATTATTACTCTATTTAGAAATTCCATTCTTAATATATTTTCCTTAAAAATTAGGTTATTTTTTCTTTTTGTTTTCAGGTTCATGGTTGATGTTTTATACACGATTTTTCTTTTTAATTTTTATTTATTATATAAAAGGACTAAAAGTTTTTGATTTGCTAATAATCGTTTTGGCCTATCTAGGAAAATGATATATTTAAAATTAAAATTCTTCACTACATTTTCTTTTTAAAATGTTTCATCAAAAAAAAGTTTATCAGGTTTTCAAGTCATAATAAATTTTTATATTTAAGGAATTAATAATTTTCTTTTAAATATGCAGAAAATTCCTTCTGTCTGGAATACATTTATTTGTTGTTTCATAAAATGAAATTGAGAAAGAAATTTAATTTAATTATTTGTGTTTTTAACAATAGTTAAATAAAAACGAAACACACATATCAACGTTTTATGAAAAGAAACAGTGTGACATGTGTTTAACTACAAATTTCATTACTTCAATAATGCAGATAGGATGTAGAAGCGATTTTCGAATGATTTTAGATCATTTGTAAAAGTAGTTAATTGAAAGTGGTTCAAAATTCAGACTTTGTAATTAGAAAGTCTAAATTTTCAGTCAATGACAAACGGGATCATTCTTTTACTGGTTATTTAGGACAGAATGCATCTATTGAACATGCGTGTTGCATAAACAAAATGTTTAAGAGTTTTCATCCGTATCGTATAACAGTCGAATCTGTTCAATTGCATGCTGGAGTAATAAGGATAAATTAATTAACGTATTTCTGCACGTGAAAGTATTATTAGTTACTGAAATTGTTCATACCGGTTTCATTTAATCATTCGATTTTTTTTTGTTTTCAATAATACGTGTCTTAATTGTCTGTATACTTGCGTCAAGAAATTATTGTTCAAAATGACTCTTTTTCTTACACTTTTGTTTCATTCTCCTCTGATATCTTTTACGCCTATAATACATATGTGTTGGTATGATAATTATACTTGAGAAATCTGATCCCCCTGATTAAGTAAAATAACTTTAAAAATATTTACCTTTACTGAAGCGATAAAATATACTTTCATCAGGCAGCATCTTTGGAGTTAAGCAATCGATAGTTCGTCTTTTCAACTGAAACAAGTTTAAGAGAACTATTGTTTACATGAAATGAACTTAAGAAAAACTGGAGAAGAATTGAATTGAAACAATTTGGCAATTACATTGTATTGGAATAAACAATGACAAGCACAGTTTACAGTTATTATTTGGATGACAGTAAGTTATTTTTTGATTATCATTAGTGTTTATCAATCATTTCTGTTAATATTAATAATGACACCAAACGTGTAATCCTCTTAGAAGTCGGATCTCCTCTCATATTGTTAATTATTCATCTTCTTTATAAAAATACATACATTCATAAGTTTATAAAAGATAGAGATTTAATACATAGAAATACTTAGATCGAACCCATGATTTGATAGAGGACGTCACTCATTGTCAGAGGGCCGTATTGATTTTTGTTACAGATCTTTGAGACACGAGAGTGTTCTGATGTATACGTTTTTCTATTAAATATTTTGTTAATTAAATTAATTGTTGATTAGTTAAGACTACTTAACTGCAATGGAGAATCAGGAAAACCCGACACTAAATCACAATACACATATTGACGCATCGGCTAAAGGAATACAACGATTATTGAAATCAACGACCAGCGCAAGTGAAACAGGTAAGTGAAATTTTCATGGAAACTGAATCATACCTGGAATACAAAATGTCAGAATACCTTTCGAAATTGAAATAGAAACGTACAACGGTATGTTCTATGTTAATAGAATTGATTACTAAAATTAAAGGAACGATCAACAGCGCAAGCGAAACCGTTGATCATTTTGAAATATTCTGAGAGCAATTGGTTAAAATGCAGTTTAGCACAACCACTTGGTGTGATCTCCAAAATCGCTAAGTTTGGCGAATTTTATGGTGGAACTGTAACTCCACGAAGGTCCTAATTGTTTGAAAACATTAATGCTTGCAACATTAATTATTCCTCTATCGGACGCCTTTCAATCACAACCAGATTTTTCATTTAACTAAAACTCTTTCATAAGCACTTGCAAAATCTAAATCTCGTTTCTCAATGAACATAAACACATTAGTATCGTAGATATAATCTGGTAAGAGGAATTCACAAGAAAAAGAAACACTCCAACACGGAATAAAAATTTCACAGAACTCTCATTTGAAGCAGTCCAGGATTAAAATAACGGTCTTTCCCAATTATTCTAGAAATTTCCAATAGTTTCAGTTTAGAAACAACCGCTCAAAAACTCGGATGCTCTAATTGCCTAAAAACTCGTAACGTATATATATATATATATATATAATGAACGAACTCCTAAAAAATACCACGAGAAATTTCGAAAAAAATAAATTTTATGTTTCGCAACAAGGTGCTAAAATCAATGTACCTAAATTTGCTGAAAAGACCATTACATAATAAAAAATTCGTCTGAGATTAGTCAGAAGGAAGTGGTTATTAAGAAAAGGGGGTATCTGAAGTTTTTTTTAACTGAAGTTAGAAAATCAAAAGTTTCGCCACGTCCAAAGGCTTCACGGTGCAGAAAACCATCACCAAGGGTGGGTGTGCGAAATTACATTCCAAACGAACAATTAAATGAATTGTGTTAAAAGTAGTTGAGCTCTTATTTCAATTCGCTGTTTAAAGTAATTTGAACTCTTTAAACAGCAAAACTAAAAACCTATTGTTTATTAATACAATTTTTGAAAATATGGAAGCTTCAGAAGAAGTTAAAGAGAATATAATGTTTTGGAAAATAAAATTTTCCTCCAAAACTAAGAAAAGGAATTCGAATTCTATCCTAGTTCTATGCACAATTTTGTCAACTAATGAAAATATGGTTTGAATATTATATACTTTTAAAAATATTTAACATCAAAATGTTCAGAATAACTTTTTTCTCTAATGACAGATAATTATTTTTGTATTTTTTTTAAATGAAGATTATTTTTACATACAACTATGATGCGTATCAGTTATACAATAAACCGTTGTTTCTTATCTCTGTTGGTGATTTTATATTGAATTTTATCCTATGGATAAAGAATTTTTACCCTAATTTATTTTAACTAACTATAAATTAAAAGTAATTTTGTGAAAATTTTAGAGAACATTCTTCTGGATTAGGAATTGTAAGAACTCATTGGAATAAACGCTATGATCTTTGTATAATACAAATTTCCTTACCTCATCTATTGCTTCTTGTTGCACTGCAGTCACATTTGGATACAAAGACATCTTCGGAAAGTTTTGCAGTATATCTTGAGAGTTACTTTTAAATAAAAATGAGAAAATACGAATGGTATAAAAATTATGTGCTTACTTCAATGACAATTCATAGTTTGCTGAAAATCGGAAATACTGTGTTACTTAATGTTCCATCTTTAATCGAAAATAACAATTAATCGCTTAATAGACAATCTATGTCCGAAATAACTGTTTGATTATTATAATATTATAAATTGAAACTTAATATGAATAATATTTTCTATTTGAATTGAAATTTTTCATCTAAATATTTATTCAAACTATAACCAACATTCAACAATTTCAATATTGTTTTAGTTCACTTATACATCATTCTACTTTACAATATAAAATGGCGATACCATCTGCAAAATAAAAAGGAAAATGTTACCTTCCTATTACTTAATTGATTAAAAAAATCTGCATAATTTACATTTAATTAAGGAAGTATTTATTAGAAAGTATTTATTTTGAAAAGAAGTATTTATTTTGAAAGGAAGTATTGATTTTGAAAGTTACATTTATATCGGAAGAAATAAATTACTGAGAATTTGGAAGTGTTACAACTTTGAGCTATACACGAATGTTGCTTCATAAGCCTTAGAGATATTTTATGAATTGCATAAGATAAACCTCAACCCAACCAAGTAATATTCTAATTATTTAACTAAATAATAAATTCAATTGAAGAGGGAAAAAGTATAAATAAGCGAAGCCAAATAAAATATAAAAGAGGTTAGAAAGTAATAAGTAATTGGAAGGAGTTGGAAGTTCCTGATTAGATCACGATTAATACTGCGTAGACGTTGGCGACATCTGTTGCTTCCGAAGGAGTCACGAAACTTCTGAAGTTAATTCAATTGGATCCGAGAAAGATTGGTAATTAGTATTGATGGAATAGACTAGATTGTAAACGCGTTCGGACTGAATAGTCAAATAGATAGCATATTCTTCATATAATATGCATCATTTAACTGACAAAGGGAAACATCTGCCTCCGGATTATTTGATTGTTATACTTTAGTGTTTAGATAAAAACAATTTTTTTGGTAAACAATGTACTGGGAAACGAATAGTAAGGGTGTGTTTTAGTGTAATATCAATATCATGTTCTACATATTTAACTGAGGAGCATAATGTAAAAAGTTAGAAAGCTACTGCGAAGTGTTTAACAAGTCTTTTCCCTTTTAAAAATGCGAAAAAATTAGAATAATTGTCACTGCAAATCAAAAAATTAGCTTAACATAAAAAAAAACTCTTTCAAACAAAAAAAGTCGAGAACTGTTAATATTCAATGGCGTCTCCTTTCGCCTTAATAATGTTTCATATACGATCTGATATACTAAGGACTAATTTTTTGCAATTATTTTCGTTGGTGGTCGCTCAAAGGATTTCATGAGAATGTTCTGTAACTATAACACTTTATCAGAATTATTGATACTTTTTAAATAGCTTGATTTTAATGTAATTCGCATACAATATAATAAAAATTAAGCATTATTTTACTGTTCAAAATTGAGTACGCAACAATTGTAAATATATATTTATATCGAATTTCTTTTAGCTCCTAAGTTAGACATATTCTTTTTCCAATTTTGTTATCTACTAAACTGCATCTTTTTTTTTTCACAATTATACACTGTCATCTAAATTTATATATATTAACTGCTCAAGAACAAAAAAAAAAAAAAGAAAAAAAAAAGAACTGCATTTCTTTGCAACCATTATTTCATAATTTATGCGCGTGAGTAAATGGATGTTAAAAGTCGGTTCTACGATAAAGGCCGCACAGGCGGTGGTCGAGATGATTTGAGTTGTTCCTCTCCTGCTTCTGAGCTGTTTTTATTCTGCTGCTGAGTTGAGTTGCTTCTCTACTGCAACAGCTTTGTTTACGGTTTTCAATGCACATGTGGCGGTCAAGTTTAGTTGTTTAAATCCTGTTGCTGAGCTGAGTTGCTTTTTTTTTAAAGTTGTGTGACACATTTTCGATTTTAATCCTACATATTATGTCATAAGTTCCTTTTTGTTTACATCTTTCATTTTTCCGAAGACTTTTTTGTTAACTAGAAGTAAATTACTAAAGTTATTTTATCATATTCTGAAGTATTTTATAAGTTAATATCATCTTTCATGTCTCTATAAAACTCATCAGTCTTCAACTCATCAGTTATAAAAGAATCGGTGTCAGTATACATGAGCCGTACTTTTGAGTCGTAACGATGCTTCATGATCAGTCGTCATAGTGAAAAGAATACATAAGAACTTTGAGATGTCTGAAATTGCCATTCCTACCTGTATTGGTTTCAAACATTTGATTTTTTTAAATGAATGGCCAATAAGTCATCAGAAAATATTGTGCGACGACGAGAGAGAAAGAGAGAGAAGGAGTAGTAACAATGGAGAAACTTCAGACGTCACTTAATGCAGGCGAAGTACTTAAACGATACTGCTCATGTGGAGCAGAAGTAGTTCTCTTATAAAAGAGAAATTGCAAGCTTTATTTTTCTTAATTTTCATTATTTCGCTTGATTTCCAATTGGGAACTTCTTAGATTCTTATAATTATTTTTCAATTTTGCTCTTTTTTCCCATTTTCTAATATCTATGTTTTGATAGCTATCATGAAATTTGATAATTCCGTCACAGCGTATTAAATATTTCCTTTAAACAGTCTGAAAGGAAAAAGTATTGTGGCTGTCTTTCTCCCCGCAATCGGCATTCTATTCTTTTATTCCTAGCTTCTTCGGAAACTAGAGAAAACAAGAGTAAATTAATCTCTTCCATCCTTTCATACTGTTTACTTCTTACTTTCGCAGGAAGGGGGGGAGGGATTAAGAAATCTTTAGTTTGTATTTACCGCTAAGCAAACTCAATGGATCTCTTTCCCTCCTGAGGTGAAATTACCCTTACGTATTCAAGTATTTAAAAATTGTCTCAAACAAAGTAGAAACTAGCTTTCTCAGTTTTTCAAAATCAGTCATTAATCCCGTTTGATTACTTTTTTTTTACTTCTCTTTTTTTCATTCTTTCGAATTTGAAAAAATCAGTTTCTACAATTTAATTTTTTTTATAAATCGTATCACTTTATTTATCAAAGATCGATAATGCTAGTGAAATATCTTCGTCTAATACGGATTAGGAAATATACAAAATTTCGTGTACACTGATTAATTATATAAAAATAAATTTTAATAAAAGCTGATTTTGGGTCAGAAGAAATTGCTGTGATGTATGTAAATAAGTGGTTGTTTTAACTGAAATAATTATTAGAATTTTGTTGAAAGTTTTGCCCCCATTCTAATTGCCCCATTTCTAAAAGTAAGTAGGAAAAAATTTTTATGTCAAAGCACTTGCTTTTATTATGACTTTGATTTTTATAAAGAAAAAACACAAATTGTAATATATATACATTTTTCATTTACTTTTTTTAAAAAGATTTTATCTCGATTACTCTCATTACGAAAACAAAAGTTTTAAAACCATTAGCTTAACTTAATTTTTGTTTTTAGTGAAAACTATTACCTATAATAAAGGTTTACAAAAATTTAAGGTAAAGATAATTTTAGTTTGTAACAGCTAATCGCGTTACAGTATCAATAACATCATATATATGTATCAAACACACACGATAGAAATTTATGAAACAGAATATACCAAAAAAAGAGTAAATAAAGAGTAAATAGTATGCATGTTAAATATTTATATTGAAAGATAAAAATTTTATACTTTATTTCCAATCAAAGAGAAAAAAAACACTAGAGTTGGAGCAATGAACATACATTTTAAGGTGTCGCTCCCTTTATCAAACCTTGGTTAATTTTTCTGAAGTCAGTCGCTAAAACGTTCATTATGTTACTTTAGTACGACATTAATGTAAACAAAAAAATAACAAAATATAAGCTTGAAAAAATCATATTTTTCAAATATATAGTGCTATTTAATAGGAAAAAAAATTATACATAAAATATGGTAGTACATTAAATACCTTTATGTGAAAGTAATATTTTAAGATACTTTATATAATCTTAATCTACATTCATATTCAAAAAGTAATGAAATCAAATTTGAATTAAAAATACATTTTATTAATTTATCTCAATAAAAGACTGTCCACACAATCTTATCGAAATAGAAATTTGTAAATTATTCTCAACTTTAATTACGTAAAAAAATTTAATTGGAGAACATTTTACACCTAAAGAGACTCTATTTTTAATTACAAGAAGCGAATAACGTTTTAGATATGAAATTAACAAAAAATTTACATTCATTCAGTAAAAATAAGTACCTGATTAGTGATAGGATTATATCTTAAAAAATTTAATTTATTTTATATTTTGGCATAAAGATTGAAAAAAATCAATTATTGGAAAATAAGAGGAAATTATTTGAAAGAAAGAAAAAATATCATTAAGCATCTCTATCGTGTTAATAAAAATACAAAATTTTCCTTCGTATTTATATTTTGGTAACATCTCGTTATCCTATTGTCATGAAACGTATTTTTTTTATTTTAGAGGGGAGAAAAATCAATTGAATATAATTATTAGTAAAGCTTTATTAATATAATATCCACTTAATTTTCATTCTCCATTAGTTATTAGAACAAATTGAGGGAAAAAACTAATTTGAGGTCAAATTATGAAATAAAAAATCATAAGTATTGAATATATATTAGCCACACGCTTGGAAAATACATGAGAGCTATAAATTGTTTTTAAATTTTAAACAAGTTGACGGTTCTAGGAAAATATTATTCGAACACTCAACTCGCAAGAAACATCGTTAGTGTCAAAATAGCGAACATAATCATTCGCCTACTCCAGACACTATTTCAATGTAGTAAGATAATGTTTTCGTTTTTGAAAACTGTACTATCCATCTTAAATTGTGCACATATCTAAGAACCAGAAAAAATTTTCACTCAATAATAGTTTTCTCTATAATCTTCATTTAATCATAAAAATTCGATTTCTTTCAATTTAATTAATACTAATAGAGTTTTGATAAAATACTAATAAATGTTCTTGCAAATAATATATGTAGATGAGCAGTTTATTTTATCATAAACATTTGAGCAATTTTCCTTTAGTTATAATACACAATTATAAAAAAGCACATTTCCCTCCTCTTTTTCTTCGTTAATTATGCAACACGCATGTGTTGCTAATGTATGAAAATGGCAAAACATTTAATGTATGATATATATTACATACACTAATATAAGAAAATAGAAATATATTTAAAAATATGTTAGAGAGTGAGCCAGTCCTATTCTCAAAATCTTTATACGTAATTGTAGTTAAAATGTTTTGTGGGTAATATGTTGAATAAGTATATACAGTTGTGTCAATCGAAATATAATTGTTACTTTTGGGTTTTAAATGTAATATAACACAATAATAATTTAATATTTGTTTGGTTTTATTGACATCGAACTAGGAGCAACACGGGCTATTGGCGACGAACTTCGTAATTTTGAGCCTCTGTCAAGCGACGAGGACGACACCTGAGCTGGCAATCCATCTCTTAACTTTCACCCAACCCCAACGGGAGGACGTTGGGCCTCGATAGATTTAATTTGAATCAGCCCTGGCTACCTGGCGGGTTTTTAGTGGCATGAAGGCTACGACTTGATGAAAACTGCCAGCCACGAGTCCGCTAACTTATCCAATAGGCTACCACTGCCAATAATAAAATAAATACACATGCAGAAACAAACACATTTATATAACATTTTTCCATAGCTATATGATTATAAAATACCAACACATATAAATGATAAGAAAAAAAAGTAATAAAAAATTATAATTCCCTCAATATCCTCGTTTTTGCTTTCTGTGTATAATATTATAGCACAGTATAATTTTATACAGATTAATTGAATACAAAAAAAAGCTTAACAATATTAATATTATAATTTCAGGGATACAAAATTACTAAAAATTTTTATTTACATAATTTTTCGTTTTTTCTTTCTTCTCCCGTGTTTCCGAAATTGAAGCTGGGTTACGCATGAGCATCGACCCGGGATATCGTGGATCAATAAATTCCGATAGTAAACAATTAAAATAAAAAAAGTTTTTAACTGTTTTGTCGTATTATTACAAAAATCTCATTTCCCTTAAATATTTTTTTTTCTATTTTGAGACCTTTTTTTATCCAAATTAAAAAAAGATAATATTCCATTTCTGCAATTTGCAGTTGACCGTGAATTTCCTAGAAAAATTTGTGATTTTTATTGATAACAATTTTTCCAAATCTATCAAGCTTCCAGGTGAGAATTCTTTTTTTGTAATTATTGCTTTTTTGAGAGTTATGCTTCAGCAAGAAACCGGGCATTTAATAATAATTTAATTGGAGAACATTTTACACCTAAGGAAACTCTATTTTTAATTACTTGAAGTGAATAACATTTTAGATATGAAATTAACACAAAATTTACATTCATTCAGTAAAAACAAGTACTTGATTAGTGAGAGGATTCTATCCTAAAAATTTAATTTATTTTATATTTTGGCGTAGAGATTGAAAAAAAAATCAATTATTGGGAAATTAAGAGGAAAAATATTTGAAAGAAAGATAAAACATCATTAAGCATCACTATCGTGTTAATAAAAATAAAAAAAATTTCTTCGTATTTATATTTTGGTGAGATCTCGTTATCCTATTGTCATGAAACGTACCTTTTTTATTTTTGAGGGGCGAAAAATCAATTGAATATATTTATTAGTAAAGCTTTATTAATATAATATCTATTTAATTTTCATTCTCCATTAGTTATTAGAACAAAGGGAGGGATAAAACTAATTTGAGGTTAAATTATGAAACAAAAAATTATAAGTAGTGAATATATATTAGCCACACGCTTGCAAAATACACGAGAGTTATAAATTGTTTTTAAATTTGAAACAAGGTGACAGTTCTAGGAAAATAGGATTCGAACACTCATCTCACAAGAAACATAGTTATAGTCAAAATAGCGAACATAATCATTCGCCTACTCCAGACATTATTTCAATGTAGTAAGAGAATGTTTTCGTTTTTGAAAAATTACTAATACAAAATTACTAAAAAATTTTATTTACATAATTTTTCATTTTCTCTCTCTTCTCCTGTGTTTCCGATATTGAAGCTGGGTTACGCATGAGCATCAACCTGGGATATCGTGGATCAATAAGTTCCGATAATAGACAATTAAAATAAAAGTATTTTAACTTTTTTGTCGTATTATCCCAAAAATCTCATTTCCCTTAAATATTTTTGTTTTATTTTGTGACCTTTTTTTTTTTGTCCAAATTACAAAAAATATAAAATCCATTTCTGCAATTTGCAGTTGACCCTGAATTTGCTAGAAAAATTTGTGATTTTTATTGATAACAATTTTTCCAAATCTATCAAGCTTCCAGGTGAGAATTCTTTTTTTGTAATTATTGCTTTTTTGAGAGTTATGCTTCAGCAAGAAACCGGGCATTTAATCTCAATTCGATCATCGTCAACTAAACTATCTGGAGTGTTTGCTAAATATTCCGGTATGAACATTCCGCAATAGCAAACTTTGAAATTCAATGGATTTTTTAAAGCCTTCACAGCCTCCCCATCATGATTTATTCCGTAATCCATTGCTGAAGATCGGAAGTGGGAAAAGCTTAACATTCACATCTTAATTATTTCTTCTTTCCATTCCGAGAAATTATGTCCTTTATTCTTTCTTCGGTATGTTGAAACATATAATCTTGTCTTGCTGCTTTGACTTTTTTTCTATTATTTAAAAATTGTAATAAATTTCTGCAACACAAGTTTTAATTTTAGCACATGTTCTAATATACAAATAATTAAATACTGGGAAAAAAACAGGTGAATTTCAATTCTTTAGTTATAAACGAAAAAATTTTGGAACAGATTTACAATATCTCCATTCATATATTCATGACGTATCAAAAAACATCTGTTGCTCATTTGAAAAATTATTAGAGTAATTTGTGTAGCGTATTTCTTAAATACCCAGTAAAAATATCAAAAAAAAAAAAAAAAAAAAACCGAAGGATTACTCTTTTTAAGAAGTCGTATATGAAGTTTACTTTTTAAACACTATGAAATACCTCATAGATATGTGTATAGCAAGCCAGAAACTTTCAACGATTATTACGTATTTGTAAATAAAGCCATTAAAGAGAAGCCCTCGGGATACCGAGAAATCTGCTAAGTTCCATCAACTGATCGCAAATCTCCTTTTGTTAAAAAGATTTCACCATGTTTCCTTTCCCACTGAGGTGGGACTTTTAATTTTGCTTTCCCTTCCTTCCTTGTTTACTTTGCTGACTCAACAAATTACAAGCCAAAAAATAAATTTAAAAAAAAATGAATTTCAAAGAGCATAAAAAAAAGGAAAGATTATGTTTAACTACTTTTCTTATCCAAATTTCATATCATTTTTATGGCTTATTTATTGCGCTAGATGCGAGTTTTCAGATCTTTAATAAAAATTTAAAAATACTTACAAAAATCAGACAAAAATAAGTAATTCCACAGAAGTCTTACTTTTTTAATGCTCTTTAAAATGCATTTTATTGCATGCAGTTAAAATAATTGAGATATGAGACTTAAAGTATTAACTCCACAGGATTAACATTAGATATGGAAATTCGTTGTGGCGTGTCGAAGGTAACTTTAATGCATAGAATTTATAATGATTTATTTCTACTTACGTGCTCTAACTTCTTCGCTCTTGAAGAGGTTTTATTCTGGTTCAAAAGAAATGTTTCCTCAGCTCTGAAATAATTTAAAAATCTTCCTCTAAGACCTTGCAGTATATATAAAGTTTTAGATACATATCTCTTTTCCATAAATTTGCATTCCAGATATGTTTCTGCTTTTGTGTAAACTTGATTCCTATCATTTCTTTCTTTTTCTTCTAAGAATAGTTTACACAGACGCTAACAAATCTACCTTTGTACAGACTTTAATTTCAATGGATTAAATCCACAGACAAATGGCACCACGTCAATATCACGTGTTTCGTACGAAAAAAAATCGTTGTGTTCTGTCTTAACACAGGAATACCTTATGTACTAACTGTATATATCTTGTACACCACTTTATTTCTATTAATATATTGAATAATATCGTAATTCTTTTATTATTTAATTACAAACACATTATTCAGGAAATAATTTGAACATATATTTACGTATCCACTGTCTTATTCTGGTTTAATATGTTATTAAAATGTCGTTCGCTAAGAGAAGCCTCATTATACTTACTTCTGGCGTTTATTTGTATACGTATGATATAAGCTTTAAATTAATTTCTGCTTCAAACAGGTAGTACAATGATTCTTGCAAATGGTAACTCTTTTAAACTCCGTTTTAAATACATCTAGAGATGAAAAATAAATGTAAATTATAATTCGGATCAAACTATTTAAAAGAGAGAAAATATACAATCCCCTAATAAATAAGTATAAGATGTAAAGGAAATAAAAGTATCTATATTTAATTCCAGTTTTATAATAACATTTTATCATGAAGGCATAGCATCTTGCGATTATTGAAAAAAATAGTATAAGTTCATTGATTTATTAAATAATTCCCGTAGTAAAGTAATACTAAAGATATTGAAGATAAATTTTTACTTTAGGATTATTACTCAAGTACTTGTTTTATTTATTTCAGTCTCTAGTTATTTTTATATGATATTTTCTGTCTTAAAAACCATTGTAGCAGTTTCAGTAAATGACAAAGTTAAAATCTACGCATGAAGTATGCTATTAAAAGCGATATATGTAGTAATTATATGATGACATTCATTGATGTTATTAGTAGTAAGTCACGCCTTGATAAGAAGCTTAGTTTAAGTACAATAGTTAAATAGTCTCATTTCCTTTATCTATATATTATATTCGCAATTCACTTTCAAAATATGGATTTAACTACATTTTTTGATTAAGATGAAAGATTAAGTTCTGAATCGGATTTCTCTCGCATGATTTCTGATTACTTTTTTAAGAAAATCATTGAATAGAATCAGAGCACGTCTATTCAATAATTTTCTTAAAAAAGTAAATTTCAATATTATTTCATTAAAAATCAATTTTTATTGACAAAAAGATTAACAATTGTAGTTGGTATATTCTGAAATTTTATTATCACTGATTTGTTGTTTCGATTCTGCTGTTTTCTCCGCAGGAATTTTTCATAGATTCCTTTTCCCCCTCCCTCACACAAACATGTTACTTTTTAGCAAGTATAATACTATATAGGGATTGCAAATGTACCATTTTTATTTCTTTTACAGGTTTTATGTTAAATTTTTCACTCATTAAACCGGTTTGTTGAAAAAAAAAAATAGCAATAATAAGACATTTTATATGATTCGTGTATACTGTGACAAACGCACATGAAATTGATTGTTTATTAATGTCTCTCTTGAAAAGTTATGAGAGCTACAGACGATAGGCTCCGTAATTTTGAACTTCGATCAAGTGACGAGGACGATACGTGAACTGGCACCGCCCTCTTCAAATTTGCACATCATGTCCACAAGATGTTATGGAGCCTCGAAAGATTTAACGTTCATCCACCCCGCTGCATTGTGGGTCTTCAGTGGCATCAGGCCACTAAAGACCCGCCAATTACACCACTCGAAGAATACAACGCTGATTGCGAGTTGGCGGCAATTACTACTACCAAGGTGACAAAATTATATGAATATATATTGTTTTTCGAATATAAAAACTATAAATGAGTTTTAAGAAACATATTAGAAATTATAAATAATACATATAAATTAATAATTTTTCCTTATGAAAGAAATTAGAAAAAATATATTTTAAGTACGTTCGAGATTTTTTTGTCAATATGTACTAAAATTATAACGTAGAAACATAACTTGTGAGCATTTTGTCTCATTATCGCTGTCTAAATTATGTACAAATTGGTCTCGTCGTAGAAAAAAAGCTCTTTAAATTTCAATTTATCTCGGTTTGTTAATTACTGTTGGAGCTCCTGACAAATCATTAAAACATGTAACCCTTTTCAGCATGAGCACGACGGTCCGTCTGGATAGAAATTATCATCATTCCCATTTTGAGAAAAGGATTGAATCCCTTTTTTGGCTATGTATAACAGCAAACTTTGATAATGTTACTTTATAATAAAATTGTATGTGATATTTTGTATATAAATCATTGGATTAAAGCTCGATGTTATCTCGTCATTCATTGGAAAAATACTTTTTTGGATAACATCCACTTGCTTTTCAGAATTCTTTAAGAACCAAGGAAGATACTTAAATGACCTTTAGGGCATTTTGAAAATTACTGAATTCGGGAGCTAGAAATCCTCAAGCAATACACTATATAACAACGTTTTAAACTCAAGGGTGGAAACAAGAGAATTAGTAAAATTTCTAGTATGCATAATGAATATGACTAAAAATATACTATCACGCTTCAATGTCAAAACTTCGAAAATTTTCCAACAAAATAAGGAAAATTGGTAAACTTTATAAATGAGTTTCTTAAACATTTCAGCCACAAATTCATATCGTAGCTTTCTAATTTATTACCAATGGTTGTGGTAAGCCATATAGCAATAATGAGTCATTCTTTCAAGTAATTAGTGCGCGTGCATAGAATGAAGACTACTCCTATCGCTTTCGAAGTCGAAAGATTCAGAGCGATCAATTATAGGTAACTTTTATTGCATCATAACTGTATTCACACAATGCAGTTATTCGAAGTGTGATTGTGAAGTGAATGGTTTCAACTGTATGTGGCTTTTTTGTGTAGATTTATTCATTTTAGTTGTCATGAATAGATCCCCCTTCCACGTGTTAATTAACTGCTCAGTGTTTGCTACCTGTTGACATTTTAATACAAAAGGCTAGTATTAAAACTAACTGCCTGTATGAAACAAGTATTTTATTTTTATTTTGGGTGTCACGTTTAGGGGAGAAGATAAATCATGGGTCCTATGCATAATTCATAAAATATTTTTCTGTCTTTTAATCTTCACTGGGGGGAAATCTCTCAATGATCATACGATTTGGGGAGAGCAGGCCAGTATTTAGAGGATTGTTAAACTGGACTTACTAAAATTATCTTAGTTTCTTGTAAAACAAAACCTGATATACAATGCATTAATATTTTGTCTGCAAAACGCAAAGGCCACATCAACACGAATTGCTGGCGACTTCTCTATCTTCTCCATTTGAATAACTATCACTTGCAGAAGAAAAACGAGAACAATTGGAAATGTCAGAATAATTTGATCCCTCTTTTAGTTCTAAACACAAGATAATACTCCACATAATTCAGGAAAGAAAATGAATGACTTAGTCAGAGACATGAATTTTACCTAACACAAATCGGACATTTTACGGTCTAGAAAGCAGAAGGGAAATTTATTAACTTCCGTTCTCTAAAGGTTATCATACCGAAAACAACAGATGTAGTTTGTAGGGTATTTTTCAATACAGAATTTTCTGAAGTAGTGCATAGATATTTAGATATTAAAGGCTTAACCGTGTTCTAAACAAATCCTTCAGCAAATGAGTCCGTTAGCTGAATCTTCTAAGACAAGACTTGAGATAGTGTTACAACACAACGGCAATACTACAAATAAAGCATCAATACCTTTGGAACGCTTAATGTAAATTAAAGAAAAGCGTACGACAATATCTCTGAATAAGTAAAAAAATATATAGTAAGCCAATTATGTAGAGATTTGAAAGTCAAAGGGCTTGATACTCGGACTTCAGAGTTGATTTAAAAATATTGTCTTCTGTACATACGGGACAGTAGAGCAACTGGCAAACACTGTACTGTTAAACACTGACTTCAAAGAGAGAATTACGTGTAAAGACCACATAATGTTAAATATGTTCTCAGATGTACCAAATTCAGATATTTCTTGTTCCTTAACTCATAAATTTGGATATATTTAAAAATTTCAAGAAAATCGTAAACACAAATGGAGAAAGTTTTGCTTGCATCAGGAGTCATTTCTCATATATGAACGATATTCAACTGAAAGAGGGGATATTTGTTGTCCCCAAAATTAGGAAACGTTTGTAAAATAAATATTCAGAGCAAAAGTTAAGTACATTAGAGTTGGCTTCTATGAAGATATTTACTTCAGCGATTCTTGTTTTTTGGATAATAACAAAGCCAAAATTTGTAAAGAATTACTGAAGGGTCACCTGTAACTATGAGAGTTGATTGAATACCGGATAGCATACAAATACATTTATTGGCTTCTTATTTGAACTTTATACCCGAAATTCGAATAGGTGTAAATGACAACAAAGGAGAAAAAATATATCTGGATATTCCTACAATAGAATAAGAAGATAGAATCCCGATGTGATGACCAGTTTTGTTAGTTACTTTAACCATTTGCGATATAAATATTTAAAATATTTTTTAATTCTTAAAAATTGCCATGGAATAAGTCAGATGGACTTAGTTAAGTGCCTTTGAGACTGGAAAAAAATTTCATTTTTTACAGGGAGAGGTGGAATACCGTATATTCCACCATGCAACTGGTACATGTGCTGTAGCGTATTAGTATGTTACAGAGAAAATAAATTGAATGATGAATGAATTAATAAAATGAGAATTGCAATCTCATATAATACTCATAAACACATTAAAATGTAATTTATACAATGTATTTAATTTTTTTTTTTTTTTTTTTTAATTTTTTTTTTTAAAAAAAAAAATACTTTCCTACATTTTTTGGGTCAAAATTTTCTATCCATACATGTTTCGAAACAAACACAAACATGATTCTAAATACAATATTAAAATTAGCGCTTGTTTCAAAAACATATATGTAAGAATAAAAATTTGAAAAAAAAGTTTTTTACCATGAAATTTAAGAAAAAAACATGTTGGTTCCTTTTTTTAGCAAACATAAAAGCACTTCACATGTTTCGCCCATCCAAAATTTTGTCGATCTTCTTTGGATGTGCTGCGATGTGCACTTCTTCTGCTCATTCTCTTTGGTGTGTGACTTATATTTAGTCTCTTCTCTGGGTGTACGAACGGTTTTTTAATTTTTTATTTCAACTGGGATTTCAGCTATCTTTTGGCCTCTTTCTTCCATTCAAGTGATGTTTGTCCTTCTATAACTGAAAGACGAAAATATTTCATAGTTTTTATTTCATGATCGGATTTTCGAACAAACTCAAATAAAATAAATGCATTTAGTATGCTTGCATCTAAAAAGTGAAAAAAAAAAAATAACTCCTGTGCCACCATTTCATACTTTTTAGGTCTATTTCATATAATCGTTTTAATCGGTCAAAGAGGTCAACATAGCCCATTAGCCAACAAAGTTCATTAGCCAACATAGCCTATTTTTATTATACGAAATAATGCTGTTTGAGCACAGAACATTTTTATTGTACCATCTCGTTCTTTTCTGTCAACGTGATTAATTTCAGTTGCTCTTTCCAAGCAAGAAATGATACAAACAGATCTTTTATTCTTCCATTTTATGCAATAAATTGAATAATCACTAACATAAAAGTCTATATCCCCTCTTGATATAAATTTGTTTTCTTTAAATTTTTGGCCATATTCTTTCGTTTCATATTCACTGCTTCACATGCTTAGAATTTCTGTACCTTTAGAAAGCGAAATAAATTATAACTACTGAAGTAATTGTCCATAAAACTCTAATATCTTTCCATAAAGAGACTGGCATAAAGTTTTCACTACTTGCTCTCCTAGAATTTTTTCGACTGAGTCACCGAATTTGCCAGTATAAATTTAAAATTGGCAATTAAATCTGGGGACATCGTACCGCATCCATACTTTGTATCCTCTTTTGATTGATTTCTTTGACATGTACTGCTTTAGGCTGCTTTTCCATATGAAAAAAATCATCGATTCATCGATTGCATGTGTTTCCTTTGCATTAAGAATTGCCCTATACCTTTCTGATACATGATCTAAAAGAGGGCGTATTTTTGTACAATTTATCAAAATTATCTTCCCTTCTTTTTGGTTGCAAAATATTAATATCCAACTACACCTGTTGACAGACATTATATTTGAGACGTAATTATCATGTAACAATGGAGTACTTCTCCTTTAATCCTGAAAACTAGGAAAAAATTTTATGCCCATTAGCAAATTTACAACTAGATATCGTAGAAACTCGTTAATATCAAGAGGAGTAAACTCACGGTTTTTTTGTGTTGCATATAAATTTGTTTGAAAAGTAATATGCTCTATAAAACATTATGTGAAAATGCGGAGAAATAAATTTACAGGAGAATAATCATTCAAATCCAAAATCTCACTTGTCAGCCAATAATCCTCTTTGAATTCTGGCAGTGCAATATCCACTTCTAATTTGCTCCAGGATGGAACAGAAGAATCTGAGGGTCCTGACACCTCAACGTCATTTTATAAATATCACTTTCTTCTTCAACAAATCTTCGACTTCAGTTATTCTTTCTAGAGATTCAATAAACTCTCCCTCATCTAAATTAGAAGTGACATCTGAAGCATCTGAATCGGAATAAAATGGCAATTCAGAAGAAAGTGCTGCAGCTTCCTGAATTATTAATATTTTCCCCACCATTTTAGCATTATTGTACACACACAACGGATATAAAATGGCGCGCAATTCAGAAAAAAAGTACGTTCAAAAAAGGAAAAAAATTAGAGAATAATTGGGCTGCCATCTATCGAGCAGATCATTCTTATGTGTGATGGGACGAATTAAAACCCACCTTTTTAAAACACGAAATGAATGTTAAAAAATACTGATCTTCAAAATTATTTACCGTGTCCTAAATTATTTATCCAAATCTTTAAGACATTCAAATATGCAAGATATCCAGATACTACATTTGTGACGCTTATTTAAAAATATTTTTGTAAATAAACCTAATCTCTAGGATAGAAGTTACATCTATTGAGGGAAGTAACAACTAACATAGCTTATTTTTACAGAAATGGAATATTGCTAATAGAAATTACTAAGTAAGTAAAAAAATGCTAATCAGGTGGGAGAAAGTTCGACCCACCATGCCGGAAAAGATTAAAGAAACGATGAAACAATTCCAAGGAGAGGGAAATAAACGTACTAACAACGTAACCTATACTTATAAATAGAAATGACTGCAGACATTTTTTTGTTGTGCTTTTATTTGAGACAGATAAATAGATTTATTAGCATTT